>PVKS010008368.1:0-68674 GCA_004027875.1 Aplodontia rufa | reverse complement strand
AAAACAGTGGATCGTTTTTCTTTGGTTACAAGCAATTTGATATATTTCATGGAACAGTGTGTCTCTAGTTAACATTCTTTTTCTTTTCTTTTCCTTTTTTGTTTTCAGTGCTAGGGTTCAAACCCAGGTCCTTGCATAAGCTACCTACCACTAAGCTACACTGCCAGCCTTGTAATTACATTTTTACCGTGAATTTATTTATTTATTTTTGCGATGTGGGGGATTGAATCCAAGTTTTGGTATATGCTAGCTAAGCACTATACCAGTGAGCTATACCTAAGCCCTTTTCGGAGTATTGTATTCTTTTTTTTTCTTTTTTTAAAGAAAGAGGGACAGTGAGTGAGAGAGAGAGAGAGGGAGAATCAATTTTATTTAGTTTTTCGTGTGACTTTTGTTGCTCCAACACTTCGTTGCTTACATGGTGCTAGGGTTTGAACTCACCTACTTGCACATGCGAGGCAAGCACCATAACCGCTGAGCCACCGCTCCAGCCCCCAGAGTATTGCATTCTTAAACTATACCATAAAGGTATTTGTCACAGTACTCTGCAGTTTTCATGTCTTTTTTTTAAGGGATACTCAATCACTGAGCCGTATCCACAGCCCTTTAGTTTTTTTTTTTTTTTTTTTTTTTTTTTTTTTTTTTTTTTTTTTTTTTTTTTTTTTTTTCTTTTTTTTCCCCTAATTTTGAGACAGGGTCTTCCTAAGTTCCTTAGGGACTTGCTAAGTTCCTAAGACTGGCTTTGAATCTGGGATCCTTCTGCCTCAGCCTCCCAAGCTGTTGGGAGTACAAGCATACACCACAATGTCAGACTCCTTTTTTAAAAAAAAGTGAAATTAATTTTTCTTCATATTGTTGTGATTATTGGTAAGAAAGCCATTATTTTTATTTCATTTTTTGTTCTGACAGGCAGATTCTGACATTTGCAGCGGACATGATGTTAAACTAGAAGTGTTAGAAGGTCTGTTCCTTGTTAGCACTGGGATGATATAGCTATTCTAAAGGAGAAGATTTGTACTTGGCAGGATGTTGTACTGCTTTCACTGATAAATCGAATAAGGGTAATAGAGGCCAAATCTTCAAGTAGCACCTGCCAGGAAAATGGCTGGGGGAAGAGGAGGCCTCCATTCAGATTGCTAGGACTGTGGCATTGCTTCTGTGTTCAAAGGTATACTCGGGGACCAAATGTCTTCTGTCCTCTAGGGAGAGAAACATGAAGTTCAAAAGCTTTGATATATACATAACAAAAGAATAGAGAAGGGGCTTGAGTGGTGGCTTGGTGGTTACGGTGCTTTCCTGGCATGTACAAGTACATGAGTTCAAACCCCAGCGCCCATGACGAGTTCAAACCCCAGCGCCCATGACGAGTTCAAACCCCAGCGCCCATGTACACAACTAAGTGTCAGAGCAACGAAAGCCATGTGAAAAACTCAAGAAAAATTGATTCCATGTGTATCTCTCTGCCTCTCTTTTTCTATCTCTCTGTCTTTCTCTCTTAAAAAAAAAAAAGAATACAGAAAATTTCCAAGGGTAGATTGTCATCAGCTTGCTGAGTCATCCCTAATAGCCAATAAGAGGAAATGATCAGGTGTGGTGGTGCACATCGATAATCCCAGGGATTTGAGAGGCTGAGGCAGGAGGATCACAAGTTGGAGGCCAGCCTCAGCAATTTAGTTTGACCTGGTCTCCAAATTTAAAAAATGTGGTTGGGGATATAGCTCAGTGTAAAGTACTCTTGGGTTAAATTCCGATTCCCTCCCCTGACAAAGTAAAAATAGAAAGAAAAGAACAATAATTTTTGTCAGTAAAGGGAAATCAATGAGTTAAAATGTTTTTTTTTTCTTTTAAGAAATATGTCCAGGTAAAGCTGGCATATTTATTGGACTGATACATTTTTTGGACTCATACATTTCCTATATGTGTATATCCTTTAATCTTTTACATATCCGTTCATCTGCCTGACTGTCCGTTGGCCCATCCATCCATCCATCCATCCATCCTTCATCCAATCATCCATCTACTCTAACCAAGAATTTATAAATCATTTAATTATTTAATCCACTCACAAATCAAACCTGTTTTGAGTGACTGCTACATGACCCACACTATTGCTAGTGGTAGAAAGACTTACAAGATGGGGTCCCTTCTCTCAAGGAGCTTAGAGGCAGTGGGAGAACAAGTCAAGTTTATCAGTACAACATAGCACTATCCTACCAAGGTAGAAAGACTTGTAAATTAGATGGCTGGTTCTGGGAAGGCAGATATTAAAGCTGAATTGTAAAAGGCAAACAATGAGAGGTAGGTGGTGAAGAGGAAAGATAGGAAAAAAAAAACATGGCATATGCAAAATATATATCACTGATGCTTATACTCACAAGATAATAATGTAACAGAACTCCTTTACACACATGATATAATGATTAAATTGAGAGTGACCTAAGAAGGCAGTAGTTACATATGCTGCCTCTGGAATCAGATTTTCTGGCTGGTAACCTGGGGAAATTACTCAACCTCTTTCTGCTTCATTTTTCCTTTCTTCAAACTGGGGACAATAGTATACTTCTTATAGTGAGTATTCAATGATTTTATACATGGAAAACTTATGCATGTCAGTATGACAATAATGTTGTTATTATCATCTTTTGAAGGGATGTCTTAGAGCAATATATCAAACTGAGATTTACTACATTCACAGGCCAGAAGCTTCAGCATTCTTCAAATCATGCAAGCCTGCAAAATCACTGGAAGTTCATTCAGATTCCTTGAGTTTAAATTTTGCCTTTTTTACCATTTGCATCAGAGGCCTTTAGGAAGTGACTTTGTGCTTATACCATGGTTTCTTCCAACAAGTGGGCATGCTAATGATACCAGTATTTCCCTCTTGGAGTTGCTGGGAGAATTAAATGCGATGGGATCATAATTGTGACTGTCCCACCCAAAGGTTTGTTTCAGCATGCAAGAAGACCTTTAAAGTGCTAAAAAAAAAATACATAAAGGCTAATCTAAGCATTATGAAAAATATCTTTCCCAAAATACTCTCGATAGTTTGAGAGATCACATATAAATATTCTCATCTGCATGTGCCAATTCTAAAAAACACTCTTGAATGTTATTGCTGACTTTGATAGCCTGCCTTGCATCTTTGCCAGAACTTGCTCTCAGTCACTGCTATTCATAGAATGCCCTTGGATAATGTGATAGGTTGAATTTGAATTTCTGCTCCAATCATTTTGGAGACAGTAATAATGCAACTAAAATGGTCATTTGGAGAATGAACTAAGCATGGATATCCAATAAAATCTCTCTATATATGTTTTTTCCTTAGAACAATCTAAAAGACGGTAACAATGCTATTTGAGTAAATAAGCTTTAAGCTTGCCAATATAAAATAAATTTCCTGGATACAGATAATATGTTTTAAAAGACTACCAATCTCACATAGAGCACAAATTCAAAATGCCTTTGAAAAAAGGACTAAATTATAGGAAAATAGATGTTGCACTAGGTCTTTTCATGGAATTATTTTTTAATTGAGAATATTGTTTTAAGGCTGAGGGCCAAGCCCATTCAAGCAGTATATAGAGACTGGCTTTAAATAAATTCAACATATCATCATGTTGCTAATATTGTTAAAGCGTTTGGTCTTTCAAACATCTTTGCTGGTATTCTCCCACATTCCAATTACTTAATACTGTTATATCTAAGGACAGGGCTCGTTAGTCTGCCTGATGGAGACCAGAAGTTCCAGGCTGGCATAGCTTCTATTTTATTAATTATTTTTTTCTTGCCCGCAACCTGAATTCTTCTGGGTCTGACCTAATTCCTTTGATGCCTGGGGCTTGGAGGCCAGTGCTAATCTGCATTAGGGATGTGTAGAGGAAAGGTGAGAGAATTTTAAGAAAAACATTAAGGAAATAATGAATGGTACCTGGGTAAGAATGCACTTCAAAATCAAAATAAGCATTGTGAGAGCAGAGCAATTTTGCTTTAGTCCATCTTTTAAACAAGAAAATAAATTCAATGCATGGTTCCAAATGCAGATTCTCTTTTTTATTTTTATTTTTTAGCTAGCTAGCAATACGTTTTATGACTAGGATAAGGAAAAAAGAAGGTAATAGCAGAATGTTAATTGTTAGCATGGTACAGTGAATTCCAATGTAAGCAAAATGCATTGAAAAGTATGTTGTGCTCTAGAAGCCATGAGGAGGGAGGAGGTTCACCCTGACTTTCATGGGGAGATCACGTCATCGTCTAAACTTTGTTACTAAGCTTTGGAACGTGCTGAGATTCAGGCTTTCTTAGATCTGTCCACCAACTTATTGTTCCTCTGGGTTTGTTCCCAGGTTCTTTTCCCCTTTGGGAATCAGATTCTTCTTACTGCTCAAATAGGCATCCAACATATTGTAGTCATTAATTTACCAAAGACAGGGGCTAAAGGGGAAGATTTTCTAAGTGTCTTTACTCTTTTGATTTTGGATTATTATGAATCCTGGAGAAGGGGGAAGGTGAAATTTATCCTTCCTTGCTAACAAATGGCACGCTTCATTCTCTGAGATGTTATGAAGTTAAAATTCTTTTTTTTTTTTGCATGGATTTACAAAAAGAGGGGATGGTGTCCACTTGTGATTTGGTTAATGAAGATTCACAAAGTCATCAGTACACTGGCAGCCATCAGAAGAGTTGTACTTTATTTAAAGCAAGAAAGTGATCAGTAACTGATTGTTTTCAGCACAGTAGCAAGACTTGCTACAAGGATATTTTCAATTCACAGATGTTTGAAGTCACTTGGTGCTCTGCCTCCCGACTTGTTATTCATTTGGCATCTAAATTCATGTTTTATAGCTGCATGACTATTTAAAGAGCTATAAATGGAAGGAATCCTCTCAACTTTAGAGGTAGACCTTGTTCATGCCTTAACTGCCTAACTGATGTAGTTTTCATGTTGCAGGATGTTTTCAAGGTTCAAAATGCTTATTTTAAGCAGTTGTTCAAAACCATTTATTTATCAGATATTCAGAAGTGCTAATTGGTACAAATATGTGTTCTTTTGGTGTTACTCCAGGAATGATGGGTGTCTTCTTTATATTTTGCTTTTGTTTGTAATTTAGCAGTGGGTACAGTAGTGACAAGAAAATGACCACTACATAGGTATTGAAGAGAAAAGAAAAGGTAATTTACAGACTGGAAAATGAACATAGCCATAGTTGATAACAGAACATTTATATTATTAGGTGTGTGTGTGTGTGTGTGTGTGTGTGTGTGTGTGCATGTGCGCACATGCACGCATTCCTGCTCTATTTTAACAAGTCTGTGGAATCAGCCTGATCACACTGATAATTTTTTTTTTCATTTCAATCTGAACATTGTTTCTAACAGAACCTGAAAGGACATTTCAAAACAGCTTAAGTGCCTACATCATTTCCTATTTGGTTCAATGAAATAGAAAGTCATATACTGGTACAAGCTGTTGCTACTTTATTTCATTGGC
This sequence comes from Aplodontia rufa, assembly GCA_004027875.1. Lineage (NCBI taxonomy): Eukaryota > Metazoa > Chordata > Mammalia > Rodentia > Aplodontiidae > Aplodontia > Aplodontia rufa. The sequence continues at coordinate 63,186 of PVKS010008368.1, read as the reverse complement.
CCTTTCTACATAAACTAATGAGCATCTAAGAGCAGAAAATCCAACTATAATTATGACCCTGAACCATGCGTTATGGTTTTCCTTTGGCAGAGATATCTTAAACAATCCTGTATTTAGTAGTTTATGTTGTTCAGTTTTGAAATCCATTGTGGTTTGTGCATGGGCAGGTAAAAGATTAATTTGTGTTTGTAAATGTGCACACCCTTGGGGGCAGTTGTATTTTATGCACAGGTGAACAAGGATCTTTTAGCAGCAAATCTATGGAGCTGACATTTTTATGCTTCTATTTTTTTTTAAGCACAAGTCTAAGCATATGAACAGCCAATTCACTATTCTAAACTGCTTGTTGAACTGATCTTTTGGTTTAATGTTATAATTTATGTGGTTCATAAACGAACATTAGGTGCAAATTTTATATGTATGTATCCACATTTATTTTCCTAAGACAACAACGTTTTTATTATCAAGTACAGTAAAGGTATGATTTATTCCTACTTTATTAATACAATGGCCCATTAATACAGGATGCTACCTATTACACTGAGATAAGAAAACATTTAAAAAAAGAGCATTGCCATCTTGCAGTGCATCTAGGAGAAATTGCTTATATTCTTGCTGTATGTTTGCAAAAGTAAAAAGTTAAGAGAAATATCTAGCAGATTGGCTTTGTAGAAGGTTTACTCTGTCAAAATTCCCTTGCATACAATTTCATTTTCACAGAATTCTGATGAGCTGTGTGTGGTGCTGTGGAATTCCTCAAGCGAGCTAGACCTAATGCTTATGATAATGATCACAGCAATTACAAACACAATAGACGTACATCGCCCCAAATGAGATCTGAACTCCTGATAAAAGGAAAACTGGGCCTCTTCCTTTTTCCTATGTGTGTCTTGTATAATGGCCTCATTGTCTATAACTAATAGACAAAACTGCAATGAGGGATTCTGTAATACAACAGACAGAGAAACAGAAGCAAAATTGCTTTCATTTCTACTTGCTATGCTAACCCGTTTCTCAGATGATCTTGGCAGCTTTACCTTTCTCTAATTTTGCTAACGTCTCGCAGATATGGAACTGCAACCCTGGCCCTCCAGCTCCTCCCGCTCCCTTCTTTCCTCCTTCCCGCTGTTTCATTACATTTTCTTATGTGCATACCATCAAGTCCTCTTGGACACATAATAAGATTTGTGCCAGACTATGTTTCTTGGCTTTAATGGTTAGTTAGCTTTCCAGAATACACATGCTGCTTTATCCATGCTTTTATTACTGACATCATGAGAATGCATCGCTCCTATGTTTACAATTGGGTGTTCACCCTTAAATAAAAGCCATGAGATCAGGTTGTTTAAGAGAATCTTTGAAAAGCAGAATAAAAACAGCTGTTATCTGCTTGAACCATTTCATTTTCTTTCATGATCTGAATGATAATGATGTGTAGCAGTGGGCAGTCTCCTGCTCTCATTATAAGCCGTACATCAGAGCCTCTTTCAGGTTGGAATTGGGTCTCTGTCCTGGAGTTCCAACAGGATCATTTCAACCTCACTTCTAACAGGTGTTGGTGTTTGGGGGAGGGAGCAAGAGGAGGATAAAACACCTCTGCCTGTTCCCCACTGACCTCTGGATTCAGGAGGCTGGTTTTCATTGGCAATGTGGGTTTGAAAGTCAAACCAGGTCCTTGCTGAAATCTCTCTCTCCAGGAACAGATTACAAATATTTCCACATGTCAAACAAATGAACAATAGGGTGGTCCTTATTAATCAAAGCTCTTCTAAACCAAGTACAGATGGTAACAATGAACTTCTCTTCCACGAAGGTTTCTTGAAACAGAAGGAAATGTCTCTCACAGAAATGCATATTTCTGCAAGAGACGCCAGACAAGGAACAAGGAGATCCAAGCAGATAAAACTAAAATGAAACAAACAATAATAAGTAAGTAAAAAAACCTGAAAATATCATTACTCTCAATGATCCAGACTGGAAGGTTGATTGCACTTATTTCCATCCTGCACTCCCTTGTCACAAACTGCTTCTGAAGATTCTGCAGCATTTGCCTAGAGACTGACAAAGCTTAAATTGGTTTTAACCTCCTGAGTCCCCTTCTCCTATTGCAGATGTTGCTGACTAGGGAGAACCCTGCTTTCCCCAAAGTCAGTGATTTCCAGGCTCTGGTGGCACCTACTACTGAGAGCACAACTCCTCTCTGACAACAGTGTCATTTGTTATTTTTAATTAACAGAAAAATATCGATGGCAGTAGTTGAAACTGCATTGTATTCAAAACTTGAGACAGGAGAACAGTCAGAGAAACAAGTCTATTTAAAGAGCAGCGTCCAGACACTAGCAGCAGGGCTGTCTTTCTCTGCCCTTAGCTGTGTTACCTGAGCCTCTTGGGTGGCAGAAAACTGGGTTGGGGAATCTCCTGGGAGCAAAGACTGGATGGGATTTAATGTACAACCAAGTGCTACTGTTTAGGAAGAATATATTTCAGATGTTTTTGCAAAAGTGATTCCACTTTTCCACTCAAGATCAGTGCTGTTATGCTCTTGTGTAGTCAAACCTTTAAGGTGAAGGATCAAAGGATGCCAAGATGTCACTCAGTTCACACCTTATCTCAAAACAGTGTTAAACTTAGATTGTATGTGAAAGGTGAAAATGCTATGGTGAAGCCCATAACAGTGTCGGTGATTCCACTGATAAAACAATTCCAAGATGTAAAAACTTGAGTGATGTCCTTCTCTCTCGCCTAGATCTTTCATGCTGCAGCTGAGTGTGCTTCCTCTCGGTCTGTTCTCAGTGAAGACCAGTTATCCAAACAGTTGCATGCATGTATGGTTAGAGTGTTGGAAACTCTTTGCTAACTTTCTCAAGATAATTACAGAACAGATGAGAAAATTTTCTACTAATAGATTAAATATGTGTGTGAAACCTCAGATTAATTATAATCTTTTCCAAGAAGACTAAAATTTTATAACTTTACAAAGAGATAACATATTATTGGATTTTAAGAGGAAATGAAATAAAATTATTATGTATAAGAATAATTCCTTTACATGCCATAATCATGATTCTGCAATGACTTTTTTTGGGAGAGAGAAGGAGATTATCCAACTGATTCTAGAAATATATTGGATTCAGGTATGGTAGTGCGTGCCTGTGATCCCAGAGCCTCAGAGTGCAGAGGCAGGAGGATTGCAAGTTTGAGACCAGCCTCTGGGACTCATTTAGGCCCTTCCTCAAGAAATAAAAAGGGCTGGGGATGTGGCTTAATGGTTAAGTGCCCCTGGGTTCAATCCTTAATACTAAATAAATAAAACACACACACTCACACACACACACACACATGAAAATTACAAAGGAACTTATGAAGATAGTCTCTATTATTTTGAAATGTGATATATGATATATTTTGTTTAATATATAATAGTATATTTCAGTTCTTCAAATAATTCCAATTGTGTAGAAACACAACCAATTCTAAATTAACATAGACTAGTAAATGCGAAAAGAAGACTACTTCTTCCAATTTCCTTGTGGTGTCGAATGAATGATAACTTATTGAAATTTGCTTTCACTGAGAAAGTGAAATAAAGAATGCTTTCCTACACAGAATGGGCATTCCTCAGAAAATACTTGCATATGCCTGAGTGATAGCATATGCCTCTGCAACTTGGAAGGCTGAGGCAGGAGGATTGCAAGTTACAGGCCAACCTTAGCAACTTATTGAGATCCTGTCTCAAAATAAAAATAAAAAATAAATAAAATCAAAAGAATTAGGGATGCAGCTCAGTGGTGTAGTACTCCTAGGTTCAATTTCCAATACCAAAACCAAAACAAAACACTTGAATACGACTAAAAAAGACTTCAATGCAATCTATATATTTTGTGGCATAGACTAGCATAGTACTGTCTATGTTGAGAAGTCATCGAAAGATCAATCTGTAATGGATCCTCAACACTACTGAGGATAGCCTGTAAAATTGCTTTAGAATGTCAACATGACTTTAAGAACTTTGCTAAAAGCCATGTTTACATTCAGTTTGGATATGATAGTCTCAAGTATTATATAGTAATCTTGCTTTGTCTTTTGTATGATTGTAATTAAATTAAAAATGAAGAATTGCCATAGATCTGCTAGAGGGAATTAGAATGCATAAGAAAGAGAAAGTGTGATTATTTTGTCAGTGTAGTAAGAAATGAAGAAAAGAAAGAGGTAATTTCATTCTCCACCTTAAGAACAGTATTTGGGAAATTTTGGACCAGCTACACACAAGAACATGTATATACAGACGGTGGAACCCAACATTAATTAACACTTAAAAATGCTCACGGCCTGTCAGGTCTTTCGTTCAGTGCTCTCAGTGCATTCAAAGCTATGAGTGAAGTGGCTGAGAACACAGTTCTGGGTGTGATCTTTTTCCTCCTTAAAAGTTGAATAATCTTAGCCAGGTAACTTAGTTTCTTTATGCTTCTGTCTCCTCAGGTGTAAAATGTGATTTTAAAAAGCCTTCTTTTATACAAAAGTTCTTAGAAAAATGTGTGTGATATTCTAAACATTTAAGGTTATAGCAAAATATCCTCATTTAGTTATCTATAATAAGTTATGGAATTCTCTATTAAAAAAACATTATTTTCATTTTAAAGTAAAGGTGATTGAGGCCCCAAAGTTGATGTAACTTGCCTAAGATGGCACAGTTAGTCAGTGGTGGTAAAGAAGGTGGCCTTCTGTCCATCTGATTCCACCCATCACAGCTTCACTGTGCTGTAGAGTGAGCTAATAGGACATGCAATCTGTATCGAGGAACATTTAACTACTTAAATACCAAGTAGGAAGGTGTAATAAAATCTCCAATGAAAATCAAAGACATTGGCCTCCCTTACTGCTATGCCGTCATCTTAGGTGAGAATGGTAGATAAAGACAAAGTATAGACACATAAGCTGCAGATGTATAGGTAGATTGCATTTTTTCCTCTTAACAACTTTAATTTTTAAATTCATTAAATCCATTTTTCCTTTCTAAGAGTATCAGCTTATTCAATTCTTGATGATAACACTACTTTTTTTTTTCCTTTGGTACGAGGGATTGAACCCAGGGTCACTTAACCACTGAGCCACATCCCTAACCCTTTTTATTTTTCATTTTGAGTCAGGGTCTCTGTAGGTTGCTCAGGGCCTCTCTAAGTTGAGAAGTCTGACTTTGAACTCACAGTGCTCCTGCTTCAGTCTCCTGAGTCACTCAGATTCCAGGCAGGCACAACTCTACCTGGTGATAGCACTACTTTTAATATAGGAACCTAGAGGTTTCATCATTAAAAAAAAAAAAACTTATGCAAATCCCAATGGAAATTTTTTATTGTTTCTATTCTGGGATTAATCATTTGTTACCAAAGTCATCTCATCAAGAACAGATCCCAGATTTCTCAGAGTAGATAGATGGTCCTATTGGTTAGCTATTCTCTCAAGTGAGCAAAACTTTCCATCTACACTTGTTGCAGTTATTATTACACGTTTAACAAAATGATCACTTGCAAAATTAGTCATCTCTACTCCACTGAAACCTCCATGAATGTAAGAATTCTTTTCATTTTGCCTGTTTTTATCTTTTTTAATTTCTGGCACCTAAAGTGGTATCCAACATGGAATAGGATAGTAGCTCAATTAATATTTGCTGAATGAATAAACCACTATCTGGCCTAACGGGTGGTGGGGGTGACGTTGGTGAGTTTAGGTAAAGACGGCTGTATGTATGTGGCATGTTGGAAGCTGCCAGAAGAATGATTTGTGGGCAGTTCTGTTCCATGCTTGTTTCAAGGAGCAGATATGGGCAAAGGATAAAACTAAAAAAAGTACCAAACAATAGAAAATGAGATTAACTTAAGAAGAAATAAACCCAAGTTACTTTTTTCAGAGAAGGATAGCGAGGAAATTTTTTGATTTGTTGTTTTCACAGTCTGTTTTGCAGTGTGGAGTTGAGTCCCTTTCTGTAATCTTATTAACACGAGGCGACCGTGGTCAGAACCCACAGGTTAGAATGGTGCATATAAGGTGGCTGAATGCAGCAGTAATATCACCTTTAGGTGGTGGATTCTCTTGGAATGTATCAAGGGATCATCACCCAGTGACCCCGGGGTGCAGGCACTCATATGTGATTAACCAGGGAAGCACTTTCTTTGTTGAACTCTGGAGAGATGTTCCTGTGCCCAGCAGGTGAAATAACATACTAGGGAACCTGGCAGGCAGAGTGGCATATTCCCTCCTGACCTCAATTTCCCGAAGACACTGTGTCTTCTGTTTGTGTGTATGACATACTCAGTGGGAAAAGCACCAGGCCTAGATAAACAGCCAGGGTTCTATCAGATACCTGTCCTGGTACAGGAGACGGTTGTCTGCGCTTTCAGTTGAGGACTGAGGTTAGAATGCACTGGCAGTAAAGAAGAAAGATAGACTAATTTGGTTACTTGTTTTGAAGGAAAGTGTGTTATCTACTAAATATTTCATGTCCAATTCATATTTATTTAGTTTATTGCTCTTGGAATTTCAAAAAATCGTTGCTGCTTTAAGTCCTTTAGTGGGAGAGGCTGATGATCACTGTTATTTCTTCTCTATGTCTGAACAAGTGATTATCTTCAAGAGGAGAACATTTCTAGGGATTGAAGCATAATTTACATTTGGGTTTATTCTGTTTTAAATTTAAAAGTTAAAAATGTTACATGATTATGAAGGTTGCATTTCCCTAAATAGGCAATCGCCTAGTGCACATTGAGTTCAAGCAGGTAGCTGAAGATGCTGGGTAATTACTTATTTCATAGACAGCTAACACATTTCCTGAAGTTGTCTGAAAAAATTTTCTCAGAAAGCAAGCTTGCTCATCTTATAAACATTCCCAAAAGACATCAATGATATTTCAATAGTAGGAGTTTAATTATTAATTGGTTGATTTATGTTAATTATATTGTAAACATGTCTTGGATATTATCTTTATGCATATATTTGACACAGCCCTTCTCCATATTAAACTTTGTCTCAGTGATCATAGAAGGACCTTAAATGGTAGAAGTAGATAATAACATTTTTGTACTTCTTGATTCACATGTGCCTCTCACTGGTGCTTCTATCCTATTGCTAAATTAAAAGACAATAATGTTCAATCTGCAAGACACAGGGGCACATGCCCGGAATCCCAGTGACTCGGGAGGCTGAAACAGGAAGATCATAAGTTCAATATTGCCTCAGAAACTTAGCGAGACCCTGTCTTAACATAAAAATATGGGGGATGTAGCTCAATGATGAAATGCCCCTGTGTTCAATGTCCATTGCCAAAAAAAGTAAAGTAAAGCTTTAGTGAGGCAGGAGGATCATTTGAGCCTAGAAATTTGGGGCCAGTCTGACCCAAATATAGTGAGAGTCCATCTCTTAAGAAGAAAGAAAAGAAAAAAAAAAAGATGCTTCAAAAAGGGATTGGCAGCTCATACAGTCTTTTTTTCTTACCAAAGTTGAGATGGCACAGGTTTCATTTAGAGAGCAACATGAACAGGAACTGCTTAGTTGTTGGGATTCACCTATGAAGTCATTGTGCTCATTTAATAAGTGTTCTTCCATGCTGCTCTTGAAATTCTACATATGCACAATGATTTTTCTGGGACATGGAGTTTTTTCTGTTATCTGAACCTTCTTCATGACCATACTGTAATCACCAATCTCTTCCCCACCTAAAAATGATAAAGGCAACTGGGAATGTTTCAATATTGCTTGCTGGGAATCTCTGTTTGTTAAAAATATACATGCTAATAGAATTTTTATAATACAATTATCTCTTCTATATCAAGGGACCAGGGAACTAGTTATATTTTCTTTCTTTCTCTTTTCCTTTGTAATGTTAGATCTCCATTGGAGAGAGAAGGACAAACAGCTGGAACTTATAACTATTTGGAAACATCAACAATGTTGAAATTTACACTCCCATGTGCAGATGTTATCAGACAATCAAAAAAATGTGTACAAACAATGAAAGAGGAAAGCAATTTTATTGAAGCACGATTTGGTTGGATAGGACTCAAAAAGTTACACTTGTTCTTTTTCAGAAGAATGTTAATCAATAAGATGAGATAGATTATATTAGAGCCAGATTTTGCAAAGGATTTTCTAACTCAGTGATAGATACGGTCTATATTAGATGACTGACTTCATGAAACACGTATGGCTTTATCCCCACTGCACTATATAAGAAAGAGAGGCTGAACTAATAAAGAGAAACTGTGCCAGTTGGCACTCTATTTCCCATTGGATTTCAAGTTCATAGTCAAGCACGTATCTCCCTAATGCTATTGGGCATGGTCGCTTAATAACATGCTTCCAGCAGAGAGGTTGGGCCAAGTCTTCCATTGCTAATTTATATCCTGCTTATCTAATGGAGATTGGTTAATCCAGGTCTGGCATTTTGGGATGTGGGATTAGGCTAATACGACTCTAATATAGATAAAATTTATTTTTGCCTCCTTGGGGCTTTATCTGTCAAGTTGGCTTCTTTGTTAGTATTAGCTTCCTTCTCCAGCATAATTTAGCAGAAATTGGTAAAAATAGATGAGACTTAGTATCCATAACACCCTAAGGCAGCAAAGTTACTTGGGAAGCAGGTATAAAACTTAAATCTCTCAAATACGTTCAAAATTTTCCTCCTGAAATAAACTTTATTTTTATTCATTGCATTCAGCAGGAGGTTTCTTCTTAAGTTCAGAAAAGGTTGCTCTGTGTACGGTGTGTGTGTGTGTGTGTGTGTGTGTGTGTGTGTTTTAGAGGGATGGGAAGGGCTAAAGTCATTTTTTGGTGCTTTAGTGATATCAATACTATCCGTATTTGAAAACAACCTCTGTTTGTGGAGGCAGTATAGTGAATCAAAGTGTGGACACTGAAATTTAGCCCTGGATTTAAATCTTGGTTCCTTAGTTTCAAGTACTGGGACTTTGTGTGTTACCTTCTGTCATGCTTTAAACTTCTCAGGAGTAATCTGGGTATAATGATTGTTTTGGAACTTAAGTAAGGTAATCTACATAAAGTCTACAGTATAGCAAAGTAGTTATCAATATGGTAAGGATTTAATAGTAACTGTTAATATTTTTATTTTATTTGCATTCTAAGGCTTCTTGACCATAGTAAATACTTGTCCCTAGATAGCTTCTATTTCTCCTTTCCAGAAAAGGAAGCTAGGCAGGCAGCTCCCATCCAGGGAAAGACACCAAATCCCTTTCAACGTGGCATAGATTTGAAGAATATGAAGTGTAAGTGGCGGAACGGCCAGATGTCAGTCTGCATTTACCATAGAGAGACTGCTGCAAGGGCCGACCTCCGCTGCCTTCAAAGGGCACATGAAGATACATGAAGGAGCAGAGGACGTGCTGCAGAGGTACGATTAGAAATAAACCCTTTGTTTTAGAGGCAAATATACGTGAACTGCAGATAGGAAATGATCACAAGTACATGGAAACTGCAGCTTATTTTCTGGGCTCTCTATTTTTGGTTTTTCTTTTGTAAGAATCATTTACTAGAAAGGCCTGAGAATGACTACATTGGTAGAGAAAGCAGCAACTTTAGTTCCTCATTTTCAGCATTTACATTGAAACAGCAAAACCACAGGGCAGCTCTTCCATGACAGCACTTGCTAAATTGTGTTGTGGTTGATGTTAACATGACCGATTCCGCCACGAGTGTTGTAGGCACGTGTTCATGTCTTCTTCCTGTATCAACAGTTCCACAGTTCCGAGCACAGAGTAAGTGCTCAGAAAATGAGTTTGCTGTGTCAATGAATCAATTTTGGTGAGTTCCAGATGAGGGCATTAATTTATCTTATTTGTTAACAAACTTGATCGCCTTCTATACTTCAAAACAGCAGGCGCTAACCAAAAGTTTAAAATGAATTTCTAACTCAGTAGTTACCAAAAGATTTAGAATGCACATCTCCTTTAAGTGTAAAAATTTCCATGAGTATTTAAATTATCTCTTGATTAAAAAAATATATGAATGTCTTCACTCATCTCTGGAGGCTAGAGCTAGATCCTGGCCATTGAGAAAGGAGATATATTGTCATGTTTTAAATTCGGATAAGGTGTAATGTCATACAACCTAAGGCATTTGTAGAGATGCATTGGGAAGGAGGCAGGGGGAGGGATAAGAGTGGGTAATTGGGGGCTCTTGGGGGTAAATCTAATTTTCAGAATTTATATATATATATAATATTATTTCATTAGAAGCTTGTTTGATTGTTCAACAAATATATTTCTGAATAAAAAAAGAAAATACATTATACAAAGCAGCCAAAGCCTCTCCCATGTACATTCAAAACTAGTAATATAAGGGTAGTTTCTGAAAGTGTCTTAGTAACAGTAAAACAATTGAAAACAGGACATGAAAATATAATGGATGTAGTGGATTGGTTAGATAAATTATGTTACATTCCAGAAAGAAGTATTTTACAGTATTAAAAAGGATGGTGCATGATATATACTGATACAGAGAAGCATCCAAGATATATGAAGACAGCATCAAATTGCAGTATGGAATATACAGTAGAATTCCCCTCATGTATGAAAAATTACACAATTCTGTTGGAATAATTATGTAAAAATTTTGGAAAAATACACAATAAATTGAAATGGGTGTGATAGCTGGGGCCATTTAGTTTTTATATATAACCTACTGTTTTTTTTTTTGTGGTGTGTGTGTGTGTGTGTGTGTGTGTGTATGGTATGTGTGTGTGGTGCTGGTGATTGAACCCAGAGCCTTGCCCATGATAATCAAGTCCTCCAGCACTAAGCTACATCTTCAGCCCTTTCATCATCATCATCATTTATTATTATTATTATTTTGGAGACAGGGTCTCTCCGACCTTAAACTTGTGATACTCCTGCTTCAACATTTGGAGTAGCTGGGATTACAAGCATGTGCCACTGCTCGTTGCCTGATTATGCTGTGGAACTTTTCCTTAATGATCATGATTTCTTTTTTGTATTTTAAATATTAAAATTGCATATCCTTGTATCCATGTCTTTCTCTCCTTTTCTCTCATACACACTCTTTTTCCATTAAGACCAACATATTCTATGAATGGCTCATGATTGGTATATGTCCTTGCTGTAATTCTGCAGATTCTCCAGATTTCTTTGATTTCCAAAGTGTAGGTCAAACATATAGAGTTTTCATAACTCTTTAACCTTTATAACAAGTCAGCCGACTACTTAGTGGGTTTTTAAACGTTTGTTAGCTGCGCCACTCTCTGTGTTCATGAAGCACTACAGGAAAGCCAAATATTAGAATGGAAAAACCCAAATCTCTTCTTGTTGATTTCAGAAAGAAGCTACAGATGTCCCCCCCCCCCCGCCTTGTTTTTGGGGAATCTAAAGTGCAGACAAAAGGTAAAAGAAGTGGATATGGAGGGAATCTACTGAACATTTAATGCAATAAGGAGCTCATTGTGAAAATCACTTTTTTGCCTGTGATACATTATTTGGTTGAGAGATTTACTTAAGGTCAAACAATCTACACGTTTGGGATTAGAGTTCACATTAGCAGATGTGAACTTCGTACATCTAGCTTTTTGGTAGCTCCATATTGCAGAAAGTACAGGAATCATGCATTGCTCGCTTCTCTGATTACTCCCAGCCCATATCTAACATTTATAGATCACCAACACATGTGCAGTTAATTAAGGGCTGAATCATATCTAATAAGTTAAATGACTTCCCAAGATCATTCAACAGTTAAATGGGACATAGAACCAATCTGTGAAACCCTATTCCCAATCCATGTCTCTTTTAATTATACCCTAAATCATTTTTTGCCTGAGTAATTTGGTCCATGACCTTTAATTTAACTAATATGTAACTTAAAATCCTTCCCGAGTAATTGTTGATATTTTTAATTTCCTTTAAATTTAATAAATATAATATTTTATTTTGCAATATCCTTTTTTTAGATCTATCTGCTAATAGCCATTGGTTCATTTATATTTTTTGTAGTTTTTAACTCAAAATCACTTGTCTTTTTCCTTTTCCTTAGTATGATTATAAAACTAGATCTCTGTTAGGAAAGAGACCATGTCCCTATTGTTTACAGGGCCTTTCTTTTCAATGATGTTACACTACTCAATGTTTCAGAGTGGTTCCATAACGGTTACATTACTCAGAGAATTCCTCTTGCTGAAAACAACCAAGAATGTTTTATTACAAAGGTTTTCTTAAAAGCATGCAAGAGGTAACAAGAGAATAAGGTTTCCAGGATGAAAGTGAAGAAAAAATGGGAATCCAGAGTCCTTATGTTGCCTTTGCCCCAAGGACATTTTGCATCCTGTTAAATTAAAGTTACAGTTTTGGCAGATTCTTTGACAGCCTCTAAGGAAGGAAGTGTAATGAGACAGCCTACCTACATGGAGACTCTAATCGTCCAAGGACAAGGGAACCAGTCGGGCATTGTGTCTCTACCCTTCTATCCTCTCCTCATAGGAATTTGCAATTGGTGTCTTAGTCTGTTCAGAATGCTATGAGAAAATACCACAAACTGCTGTTTTATAAACAGCAGAAATGTATTTCTCACATTGTGAATGCTAGGAAGTCCAAGATCAAGGCACCTGCAAATTTAGCATCTGGAGAGGACTCACTTCCTGAGAGATGACATCTTCTATCTGCATTCTTACGTGGAGGGGCAGCACATGCAGTAATCCTGTTTGTGAAGGCTCTACCCTCAGACCTAAGCACCTCCAAAAACTCTCCTACCTGCTGCCTGTTAACATGGACGTGAGGAGTGGGGCACAGACATGCAGACTAGAGCTGTGTAGCACAGCAAAGGTCCAGACAGAAGAGGAAAGGAAAACAACCTATCCCAGAGAAGTTGTCGCTAATATTTTTATAGACCTGGGACCTTCACTACACATTGTTTTAGTGGTCTGGGCATCTTCGGGCTATGAACTCAATTTGAGGTGATTCTAGACCATAAATGCCTGTAGGTGTATGGCAAAAATTAAAATATGTTCTCTTTTGAGGTTCTTCCATGCCAGTTGCAAGGAACCCTTATGCATAATATACAAGCAAAAAAGGCAGAATGTGTGAGTACTAGGAGAAACATCCGTGGGACAGGACAAGTCCATGGGCTTCACATATTTGTTAGATAAACTGAGATTATTATTGCCAAAGTTAAGGAATTAAAATAAAAATTTGAAAATAGCTTCAGGGAACAAAAGACATAGTGACTTAAAAGATTTAAAAAAATAACCCTCCAAATTTTATTTTTCAGAAACCAAAATTGAAAACCAGTGGATTGATTTAACAGGGCAGTAAACACTGAAAGTGGTAGATCAGAAATATTATTCAGAAAAATCATAGAGAAATAAAGATGGAAAATATATCAGAAAAGGTGAAGACATAGAACACAGAATGAAGAATTCTAGTACATGTTAGTGTCTCAGGGGAGACCTAAGAGAGGATTAGACAGAGGCATTATTTGGAAAGGGCTGAAAATTTTTCTGTATTGACATGAGATATTAATCATAGATCCAGGATACAACCTTTATTCCCAGGCAGGATAAAATAAATAGAAGCTATACTACCTATATCATTGTGAAATTACAGACTACCAAAAACCATAGTGTGGCATATAAAATGTAAAATGGTAATTTGGCATATATATATATTTTTAATTTATTTTTCTTATTTTCTAAGTTTTTTCTCTATAACAGAAGCACTTTGCTGACTTATTCTGATTCTTTGTAATCTTGTCCCCTTCTTTTTCTTCTCCTTCTTCCTCTTCCTCCTGTTCCTCTTCTTTTTCTACTTACTCTCCTTCTCCTTCTCTTCCTCTGCCTCCTTCTCCTCCTCCTCCTGTTCATCCTTCTCCTTCTTCTTCATTTAAGTTTTGTTATGTTGGGGATCAAACACAAGGTCCCAGGCTTGCTAAGCATGAGTTTTACTCCTGAGTTAGACTCTTAACCCTGATCTTCAATTATTTTAGAAAAATGTTGGTGAATAAAATATTCTTAAGATTTGGTGCAGACCCAGTACAATGATAATTATAACAATTGATATTGGTTAGTATTGATTTCATATGTTTAAATACTTTAATGTACACCATCCCAGGGTACATTCCAATACTATCAACTTTTGGATGTGTTACTTTTGTTAGACCTTAAGTCAAAAGCAATGCTGGCAGAAGTTAATTCTGAAAATAAGGACCAACTTCCATTAAAGTTAAGAGTATATTCAAATCAATTAAAAAAACAGCCACAACTTTCTAATATTGTGATATAAGCCTTGTTTCTCGAGGTAATTTGAAAGCATTGGTCTCACTTGTCTTTGTGCAATATAGAGTGAATATTAGTAGACAAAATGTAGAAAAAGAACATTGAGAACTGTAGAGATGATGTAAGAGTTAACAGGGTGCAATTTGAAAGTGAGTTGCTATTCAGGAGAGGTACCAATAGCCATATTTCATAAGAATTGTTGATTCAATGAATATTTTATTTGGCACTGATTATTTGCATCGGATTGGTCAAGGACCTGTTAATCTTAGTATATATACATATCACATAATTTCCTCAATAGCATGTTATTTAATGAGGGATGACAAGCAAGAACACAGGATCCCAGGACAAAGACAAGGCATGTTTCTGGGTTATTGCGGAGAAATTCATGGTAATACTATATTCAGGGGCCAGAGTGGTGGCTCAACAGTTATGACACTTGCCTGTATGTGGGTTTGAACCCCAGCACCACATACACAATGAAGTATTGGAGCAATGAAGGCCACATGAAATCTCTCACTGTCCCCTTTCTTTAAAGAACAAAACAAAACACTCTATTCACCTGGTTGTGGTGGCAATCTGTTATCAAATGACTTACAAATTGAGGAGAAGAAAGAAATCTTGAGGATATGTTGTGTACAACACACTCACACAAAACTGTTCTGAGAGAAGACATTATGGAGACTGTCAAATGAAACCTGCTCAGTTGCCACCTTACCGTACACCAAGGACAGCTGGTCCACTTTTGAAACCAGGACCAAATCAGCTAAGCTATATGAAATGGCTTCCTGTTTACTAGGTTTATTCTATTAAGTCCTTTATGAAAGACACTATGTCTTTTTTATTTCATTTAGGTAGAAGAACAGTCAGACATGTCAATAGATTACCTTTGAATTTGACCTTATACTTCTCATTTTTTATGGTAAAGAATAGGACCATTTATTTTTCAGGAAGAAGAAATAAAATTCTTTCAAGTTAAAGACATTGAAAACTAATAGATTGTGCTATTTAAATGGAAAACAATTTAAGATTGCTTTGGACCCATTTTTTTCTTTTCTTTTTTAAATTAGCCACAAGTTCCTAGAGGAGGACATTAGACAATTATAAAAATATACTGAGGGCTGGAGCGGTGGCTCAGCGGTTTTGGCGCTTGCTTGGCAAGCACGAGGACCCGGGTTCAAACCCCAGCACCACGTACACAACTAAGTGTTGGAGCAACGAAGGCCATGTGAAAAACTAAATAAAGTTGTTTCTCTCTTTCTCTGTCTCTCTCACTGTCCCTCTTTCTAAAAAAAAAAAAAAAAAAAAAATATACTGAGCTATGTGGCCTCAGACTTCAGGTTAACACATATTTTTCTGGCTTAATTTTCTCTAACAAGTATTTCAGGGTTCCATTCGTGTTTTTTTTTCTTCTATGTAAATGTTTTATGTTTACATAGCAGCGACACTACAGACACTACATTTGAAAAGTAGAATTATCTCCTTAGTTTTCTTCCAAGCAATCAAGCCTCCTTAGTTTTTATTTCAGTTCTTAATGAAATACAGTGCATATTTCATTATCAACACACTGTTAACTCATTTTCCAATTTGTTCTCCTAAATGATTACCGTACCAACTTCACCGTTTCCAGGACAGGCAGGCATTCCAGTTCTACTAAATGACATCTGAGGACTTTTTTCCTCGTCACTCTCCCTAGTACAATGTTTAATAACTTGACATATCAGGAAATATTTCTTTTTTAACTAGATCACTTTTGTGTTTGTTTTTCCTCATGGATATGTTAATTCATCTGCCTTTCTCCTTTGATTAAATTCAACCAGAAATTGTGAACAGATCAAATATTCACAAATTTTCTCATTGCTCAAATGAAGTAATATAAGTGTCTTTCCAGACTTCTTTTCATGCAGCCTTTGGAATGTATTTCAATTTGGAAAGTACAACCAGTTTAAAAACTATGTTTTTGTGGTAGGATTATAGTCACATGCCTTTATGATTTTCCACTGTTCAGCCAAGCCCTGAAAGCTATATCTCACTAAGGAAAAACAGTGGATTTTAAATAAATTTATGGGGCTATCACTTTTATGTGGCCATATAATAAAAGAATATGTGGAGATAGTATTGATAAAATTTAAGTATTCTCTTCAGGTGTGCAGAAGAACAAAGAAATGGAATACGATGTTCCCTTTTTATATATTTATCAAAGACTCCCTGACTACAGGCAACATATGTAGAACCAATCACAACTGATTGGACAACTGTGGAGGTGATGGTAGCAATAGGGAATGGTGTGCACAGCAAATAGGAGGAAGCAAAAGACATTTTTTCATAGCATTAACAATTCGTAAAGAAGGTAATTTGTCTGAACATTATTTTTGAAAGCTCCTGCACTTAAACTGCATGGATGAGATTGATTACTTGCCTATTCCTTTTATCCTAATCTATTACCAAATGCATAACCAAATAGCATATCTAAGCATACGAATTCTTGTTGATATCTTATCATTTGCCCTCTAAATGTACAAAGGTATTCAAACGTTTTAGCTCATACAAGAACAAAACTTTCTTTAAAATACATAATGAAGAGAATCATAGTGGCAGCGGTAGATTTTGATACTACATCCATTATAAACTTTTAAAAAAATTGAAAAAGAAGTAGTTAGTGATTTATTTTAAAAACTAACTTAAAATGGCAAAAATTAATCAACAGAAAATAGTAAAAAGTGAAAATAAACTTATTTTTCTACATTTTCTGACTGCCCTTTTTCTATCACCACTCACAGATAGGTAATAAGTTTTAAGATTTCTTTGTGCATCCATCTGGTAACCTTTTGTACACACACTCTTACACACACATACTTTTTCTATATAAGTGAGATTATACTGTACTTCAGCAAGCTAGTTTTAAATTACCTACAAGCTGATTTCCCAACATATAGTACACATAGACTTTCTCATTTTTATGGGTTGTGTAACACAGCATTGTATGAGCTACAATTTCTCCCACCAGTTTACAACTGATATGCATTTTGATTGTTTTGAATTATTTTCTTTGTTGTAAACAAAGCCATAGTTCACATTTTGACGTATATCTGCACATTTACATGAGAATTTCCATAGAATAGAATTCTTAAAAATGAAAATACTGAGACAGTTTGTTGTTGTTGCAGTGCTGGAGATATAACCCAAATCTTTACATGTGCTAGGCAAGTGCTCCATTACTACTTCATGTCCATGCATTTTTAGTTTTGATAGACATTGCTGAATTTCCCTCCCAAATGTGCCAATTGCTTTCCTACCAATAGTGTAGGTGTCAGAATAATTCTTTTTTCTTTCTTTCTTTTTTTTTTAAGGAGAGAGAGAGAGGGACAGTGAGAGAGAGAGAGAAAGAGAGAATCAGTTTTATTTAGTTTTTCATGTGGCTTTTGTTGCTCTGACACTTCGTTGTATATGTGATGCTGGGGTTCAAACCTGTGTCCTCACACATGCCAGGCCACTGCCGTAACTGTCAAGCCACCGCTCTAGCCCCATAGTTTTCTAATTTTTAGTCAAGTTTGGGTAAAATAAAAAAAAATTAAATTTTGTCAATATATCTATATTGTTTCAATTTGCATTCCTTTAATTATCAGAGAAGTTGAACATCATTGCAAACACACAATTACCTGTGGAGGCTCAAATAATGCACACGCACACCACACACACACACACACACACACATACATACACACATCTGCACATTGTCTGTTTCTTTCTTTATTTCTCTCTCACTAACTCCCCACCTCCCATTTTATGAAATTATGAAATATTCAGGACCTGAAAGCTTTTTAAAGCTGATTTTAGGCATTGAATCTATCAAGGTAGGCACTAACTTAAAGCAAGTCTTGCATGTTTGAGGTGAGATGTTTCAGTGTAACTAGCTCAGGTCAATCACTTTGATACACAACTAAATCTTGTTTAAAATGAATATTAAACAAGTTGAGTTTCGAATTTAAAGTAACTCTAGAGGAATATCTTTTTATGTGTCTGAACTTTCCTCCAATATGGCTCATTGGAAGCAGTTGGAGCAGAGGACGGAAAGAGCAGACTGTGTGAAGGAGAACAGAGTACAAACTTGAGGGCTTTTCTTCTGGGATATCCCAAAGCTAGTGCTCAACACAAACAGGCTGAATAAAACATGGACAATTGTCAATGCAAATCATGCAAGTAAAGTAATTGAGAAGTTCTCATGCAAGAAGCATCTTAGAAATATTCGGTGATAGATGGAAACATTCCAGAATGTTAGTTGGAATCCCTGTAGAAACATTAAAATTTTGTTAAGTATCAGATTAACAAGGAAGGATCTCCCTACACACTGAATAAAAATCTTCCATGTTTCCTATTACTTTTAATAACTTTGGGATCTTAAGATAAGAATAATTATATAAACCCAATTTTATCTTCATTCTTCACTGTTTATTTTTGGCAGTCTTTCAGTTCAGGCAATGGAACCAGTGTCTTTAAATCCAATTTTGCCTTTGATCAAATTCATTTCACAGTTTATGTTCTTTATTTGACTCTTTTTTATGTGGTGTTTCCGAACTTTCTATTTAAAAAATAATGTTAAATTTGCTATTTTAGGAAGCAAATAATTTGGGCTGAAGTGGTGCAGTTACTGTGCTTGCCTGGCATGCCAGAACCCCAGCACCACATACACAATGAAGTGTTGGAGCAACAAAAGCCACATGAAAAAATCAATAAAAAATAGAAAGATTCTCTGATTCTTTCTTTCTCACTATCCCTCTCTCTCTCTCATTATGTATTAGTCCTTACTTAATGGACATTTAGATTGTTATTACACTGAATTCAAATAGCAATAGTAGTTTTGATAATAATAGGGTATTTAAAAATCCCATATATTCAATCTAAAGTGATTAAAATGTATATATTTATCAGTCAGAGGAGAGCTAAACATGCTTTATAGTTGTGAATGTAGATGTGTTTTGGTATGAAAGCAAGGCTTGCTAACTGTTGGTGAACAACAAAATAACTGCCCTGGGAAATACCATGTAATGATGGTTATATAAATGACATGCTGTGTTGAAATGTATTTTGAACCTTGAAACACGGGAGGGTTCACTTAGGCCAATACTTGGAAGAATATCTACAAGATTCTTTCATGTGAACAGTTAATGAAATGTGGGAACAGATATTAATGGAGAAAAAACTAGACTGCTTTTGGACAAAGGAATCATGACCAATGAAGTGCATGACCTCCCTCAGCAACTATTAAGCTGGGGAAGCTTAAATGTTTTCAAAGTGGATTTCCAAATTTGATGGTTAAAGAAAAGTAAATGCGTTTATAAAGGAAGCATTTAGGGAAGAGTTTCAACTAGCAGTCTATTTGTTCAAATTCTTGAGTTTTAAGTCCATCATTGATTGTACTGAGGTGAAAGTAATTGACCACAACCACATGAGATTTAATTGTAGGAGAGAAAGCATGATGTGTGGTATTGTACAATCTGTTCATAGAGAATAGCAAATCGATAAATTGAAAGAAGATGGCATAGTTATATCAAAAGTAGCTGGAAAGGAGTCTGACAATTTCTGTAATCTTCATGAAACACTAAAAGGAAAAGGAGACTATTTTTTGAATATGAAATTTAATCTTTAGTTTAAACCAAAAGCCAGTATTTAGTCATTGGTGAAAGCTGGGAATAAGGATTCCCCACTACCTTATTAATTTCTGCTATTATTTAGGGATTTATGATCAATCAGTTGAACATGAGACCAAATATGAAGTATAAATATTGAGCAAAGTTAAAATATCCAAGAGTTATATGAAATAAAAGATTGTGAACATGACTGAATACAACTATATTTAATATAAAACTAAAGGTATGATTAAAAGAAGAGTTGTAGTCAAGATATCAAGAGAAAATAATGGTAACTTAGGAATAATCTTAGAAAGTTTACTAAATCATATATTACAAAATTTGTGACTATAGATGCAATTTGTGCAAGTAATATAGATAAGAAATTGAAAGGCTTATTGAGAGCCACAACCAAGGACAAAATGTGATTCTGAAAGAGATGACTGAACCTCATTTACTTATGTTTCATGTTATTCCCACATGCATTTGTATGTTTCATACAGTTGAAACAAAATACGAGTTTTGGGAGAAGATTAAAAATTCTTTCCTAGCATTTATTTAGAAAGAAAAACCAGGCAAGATTATCAAAGTAAATTTATGGAACCCTTGCCACCACCAAACACATTATAAACTTATAATAAGTGAATCTATTTAGCTAAATGGAAGAATATAAAAATATTCAGCAGAATGGAAGAGAATAAATAGTTGAGAAATAGATGCTATTATTTATAAAGATAGCATATATGTTAAAGTTGTTGAAAGTTGATAAAATAAGTAGGAGAAAGTTTAGTCAAAAATAGTACTGGAAGTAAAGTAAAAAATCCTGAATGGGATGCCATAAAGCTAAAAAACTTTTGTACTGCCAAGGAAACAATCAAAAGAGTCAAATGGTTTTCTACGGAAATGGAGAGAATCATGGGCTATGATTCCTGAGACAAGGGTCTCATATCCAGAATCTATAAAATCCTCAAAAAAATCAACTATAAAAACACTAACAGCCCAATTAATAAATGGGCCAAAGAGCTAAATAGAAACTTCTCAACTGAGGACATTGATCAAGCCAATGAATACATGAGAAAGTGCTCTAAATCACTAGTAATCAGAGAAATGCAAATGAAAACCACATTAAGATATCACCTTACACTGGTCAGAATGGCAAAAATGAAGAAAATAAGCAATAATAGATGCTGGAGGGGCTGTGGAGAGATAGGGATACTGACACACTGTTGGTGGAGCTGCAGGCTGGTACAGCCCCTCTGGAAAGCAGTGTGGACAATCCTCAAAACACTAGGGATGAGCCCACCATATGATCCTGCTATTCCACTCCTGGGTGTCTTTCCAGGGGACTTAGAATCAGCACATTATAGTGACACAGCAATATCTATGTTCATAGCAGCTCAATTTACTATTGCTAGACTATGGAAACAACCCAGATGTCCCTTACTGGATGAATGGATCCAAAAACTGTAGTACATTTATACCATGGAATTTTACACAGCAATTAGAAACAATGATATTGCAGCCTTTGAAGGTAAATGGATGGCTATGGAAGAAATTATGCTGAGTAAAATCAGCTTAACCCAGAGAACCAAGGGTCGAATGTCTCCACTCATCTGTGGAGGCTGGATCTAGACCATGGCCAGTGAGAAAGGTGATCTATTATCATGTGTTAAATCTGGATAAGGTGTAATGTTATACAATATAATCCTTTTTTAGAGATATTGTGGGAAGGGGAAGGAGGGATAAGGGTGGAGAACTGGGGGAATACTCCTGGGGGTAATTCTAATATCCAGAATCAATACATGTTTTATATTAGTTTGTTAAAATTGTGTATGGTTGTTCAATAATAAATTTCTCAATTAAAAAAATTAGTACTGGATAGGGGCTGGAGCGGTGGCTTGGTGGTTACGGTGCTTACCTGGTACATGCGGGTACACGAGTTCGGGCCCCAGCACCCACGTACACAACTAAGTGTGGGAGCAACTAAAGCCCTGTGAAAAATTCAATAAAAAATTCTCTATCTTTCTCTCTCACTGTCCTCCTCTCTTTTAAAAAAATGATATTGGATAAATGGTTAGCAACTTGGAAAAAAATCTACATATTCTCCCACTTTATATTATATTCAAAAATAAGTTCCAGCTGGATTAAAATGTTAAATTGAAAAAAAATCAAACCATTGTTTAAATAGAACAAGTGAAGGCAAACAGATATTTGATTGGAAGATGCTTATGAATTTACAAATTATTAACAAATAATAACAAAAATGCCCAAATATTTGGTTTTATAAATATAAAAATTCCTGATTTCAAAATGAATACCCCAGTCTCTATTTCTTAAGTTTGCAATTAAAGAAAAAAATCCCAATCACATTCATAAGCACCAGGCATAGGACGAAAACAATTCACAAAAGAAGAAACACGACTAGTAAATTAACGTGTGAGAATGTGTTCAGCTCATTAGTAGTCAATGAAATGCAAATTAAACAAATTTGAAAGAAAAGTTACAGTTTGTAGCTCAGGCTTCCGAGAAAAGGGTACCAGAGGTGGTCTGAGTCTTGGATTTGTGTATTAGGGAGAGTATGAGATACGGTTACCAAGGAAGACAGGTTGCATGGACCTCCTGTGCTCAGCGGTTCTATGCTATGAAGCCGCCCTGAGCACAGGAGGCTGAGTGTAGGGAGCAGGGGAAAAGGAACTTACTTTTGCTACTGTTGTTGTTTGGTGCTGGGGATTGAATCCAGGGCCCTGTGTAAGCTAAGCCTGTCTTCTGCCATTCAGGTGTACCCCAGCCCGAGGAGGAGGAACTGAGAGAAGAAATCTGTCAAACACGATTTTATTTTTTATTTATTTATTTAAAGAGAGAAGGACCGTGAGAGAGAGAGAGACAGAGAGAATCAATTTTTATTGAGTTTTTCACATGGCTTAAGTTGCTTTGACACTTAGTTGCATACGTGGGTTGCTGGGGTTTGAACCCGTGTACTTGTGCATGCCGGGCAAGCATTGTAACCACCGAGCCACCGCTCCAGTCCCACAATTTTATTTTTTAAAATTAAATTTAAGTAAGAATGCAGTGAAAAGCAGCATTAACATGACAATTAGCATCATTTCTCAATGATGCCATCACCAAAAACTTTTAAAAAATGATCATATCCACTAATGGTAATGGTGACATGAATCTGAAAATTTGCTTCAAGTAGCATATTTTATAATTTTGTTTTGTTGGATGTTAACTATCATTTAGAGATGGTTAAAGGATTAGAGACTGCTTCTTTCAATCATTTAAAATGCATATTGTTTATAAATACTGTGTTCTTGGCTTTCTAGGATACATTTGACATGAGTTTTCTAACTTAATTTTTTTACAATAAAGTGCATATGAGAACTAAATCCTCTTTTTTTTTTCTTTTGTTAGTGGGGATGGAACCCAAAGGTGCTTAACCACTGAACCACATCCCCAGCCTTTTTTTTTTTTTTTTCAGTAGGGTTTTCTAAGTTACTTAGGACCTTGCTAAGTAACTGAGGCTGGCCTTGAACTTGCAATCTTCCTGCCTCAACCTCCTGAGCTGCTGAAATTAGAGGCATGCACCAATGCAACCAAACTAAATCCTCATTTTTTTTTTAAGAGAGAGGACAATGAGAGAGAGAGAGAGAGAGACAGAAAGAGAGAATCAATTTTTATTTAGTTTTTCATGTGGCCTTTGTTGCTCTGACACTTCATTGTGTCCATGGTGCTGGGGTTTGAAGCTGGGTTCGAGCACATGCCAAGCAAGGGCTGTAACTGCTGAGCCACTGCTCCAGCCCACTACATCCTCATTTTTAAATAAGGGGAAATTTAGTCTCAGGGAGGTTAAGAGGCTTATAGTATTACTTTGCTAATAGACAGCAGAGCTACAATTTGAATCTGGGCATTCTACAGACAAAACCTGTCCTTAATCACTGCAGTATACATAGGTACAGTGAAACATCATTGCATGCTATGCACATTATTCTAATGGTACTACGAGATGCCTAAAAATTCAAAATGAAGTACACCAAAATGCTGAAAGTGTGTATTAGGGTGATGGGACAGATAATATACCAGTTTCTCTCTCTCTCTCTCTCTTTTTGATATTCTAAAAAATTAGGATGTAACCATTCTAAGTATGTTTATTTTAAATGAAGAACAATTCTCAGACAAATGTATTCCCACATACTGAACAATCATAAATTTTTTATACTAAGGGAAAAGCTAACAACCAACCTGGACTTTGGCTCCTTTAGGAGTCTCAGAAGTGGTATAAACCATGATGAATGTGAAAGGTTTTAAACCTAAACTGCTTCTGGGTTAATAGTTCCTACCCTTTTAGTATGAGTATATGTTTACCAAGCAGTACTCCAGCCATTATTTGGATAAGGTTTTACCAAAACAGGCCCAATTTAAAATTTGCCAGTTTTGATGTTGATAGTAATTAGATGCTGAGGAAGGTGGTAGAGATGGTTAATGATCATCATCCTGCAATTTACCGAGCAAACATTCAATGTCAGGTTATACTTCACTTGCAAGCTTTGTACATTTGCTCTCAGAGTAACACCTCAGTAATATTGCAGCCTCTACTGCAGATGTTTGCAGACGACTGATTTTTATTTTTTACTGAAATGACTCTGTCTGTTTGTCCCAGTTTGCTTTTTTTTCTGATAAATATTAAAAAAGTCATGTTTGTTATCTTCTTGACCTGTGCACTCTCCTATTAGTGTTGACAACCCCTGCCTGAATGAGCTAGCCTTCAGCAGTTTTGGCCCTTATTCAATCTCGTCAAGTCTCAATGAAGTGTCTGGCCAATTCCTGAGGTGCTTATCATCTTCTGCTATGCAAGAATAAAGTGGACTGCGTGCCAAAATTGCAAAATACTGGAGGGTGATAATTGATGGGAGAGACTGAGGGAAGAAAAGGAGAACGGCAGGGAGGAAGGGGAAAAAGCTAAGAAAGGAAATAGTGAGATTCTTATTAACAAGGTTATAACTTTCAATTGTGTGAAATTACTATAGACTTAATCAACCCAGTCAGCATTTTGGGAATGCTATGGTGCATGGGCTGTTTTCATAAAACAGGTTGGAAAAATTCCCAAAACACCAGGCTACTAGGTAGTGCTTCTTTGGTTTGGCAGCACTTTGCTGTTCACTTCTCATCACTGGAGAAATCTGAAAAGTTGAAGTTGCCTCACAGGCTGCTGGGAAAATGCCTAATGGTTCTCTGGAACAGGTTAGCAATAGATAGTATGCCCCGCTTTGGGCTTCCCAGTTTTGAACTGAACAAAATGAGATTTTTAAAACTTTGTTAATTGACTCGCAGAGAAGGCTAAAGATATCTACATTGTTCATCCTTGTAAAGAGAAGAGAGAACAGAGACAATGCCAGGAATGGCAAGGCCCAATCCACCTGAGGGTGGAAGCTGGTGTTTATTGCTAATTTGGCAGTGTTGTTGTAGTTGTATTAAAATATGAATTCATTTATTTTATTTTATTGAACATACTAAGGATAGGACCCAATATGGGTCTTTTTGTTCTAATTAACAGTATGTCAAAGGATATATGCTTGCTTTTAAAAATAGCATCAAGGATAGCATTTTGAAAAGAGAATCATTAAGTCCAGGTGATGAAACAGAGCTGAACTTGTCCCTGAGGCCAAGACTTTATTATAGCATGAATCTTCTGCAAGGATCCACAATGGTGGTCCAGAAATTTCATTTACTAAGGAGCTGCTTATAACCGTAGTTAAGGTATCATTGTAGATCAGACACTAGTAGATCCAGGTTTTGATATTCTTCAATATTTCACTTTGAATTTTCCAAATCCTAGAATCAGCAGTAGAATGTTAGAAGCACCAAAAGATAGTCCTCTTTCCAATGTGATTGTAAGCAGTAGTATGTTATTTTAATTTGCATGAATGTTCTTGAAAAGACAAATGTTCAGCTATTTCTTGCCTGAGTTACTTCATTCATATCTTAATTGATAAAATTTCTCTCCCTACTTATACACGTATTATTATAAATGATTGGTTCTTACTGCTGTTTATTATTCTTATATACTTTTGAATGAAATTCAAGGCTTTCCATAATTTGTTCTTGCTTTACTACTCCTTTTGTCTTCTGGCTAAACCTTATTTATCATCTAGCAAACACCTGCTTGTGTTTAATTTTAAGCTTTAATGGTATGTCCTCTATGAAGATTTCTTGACTTGCTGAGCCATATTTAAGTGTTGTATGTTGCTGCCATTGCACTTTGTATACACTTATTGAGACAGATATTATACTAAATCTCCTGACAGATATACACATTTTTGCATTCGAATGCAAGCTTCCTGAGGACAAAGATAATGTCTTGTTTTTTTTGTGGGCCAGAAACCTAGCATGTTGTCTGCAACTGAAAACTCCATGATAATTGTCTCCCGTAGGAGCTCTGTAGCAGATGACTTGATTGGTGGTGGGCATGGTCCTGTACCCACCCCTGCTCTCAAATGACTGGAAAAGGGAATGTGTTAGTCAACTTCCTTTGCAATAATGAAAGACCCAAGGCTATCAACATTATAAAAACAAGACTTTATTTAGCTCACAGTTCTTAAGGTTCAGGGACATGGCACCAGCATTGGTTTGGGCCTGCTGAGAATTTCATGGTGGATGGCATCACAATGGCAGGAGCATGTGAGGGAGGGAGAGTTCGTGTAGTGATGCAGGAAGTCAGAGTTAGTGGAGGAGCTAGGCTTAGCTTTTTTCTTTTTCATAACAGCTCCCTAACAAGAATTACTTTCCCCAGTATTTATTCCTTCTGAAAGGAAGTCCTGAATGACTTAAGGACTAATGACTTAATGACACAGGATCTAAGGCCTCACCTCTAAAAGGATGCACAACTTCTTAACGTCATCACACCAAGCACCAAGCTTCCAACACATAAACCTTTGGAGACACACTTAACTGTATTCAAACTGTAGCAGAGAGGAACATGTGGGACTCAGGAAGTTAGAGGCAGAGGATGGAGCTCCAGCCATCTTCAGTCATCTGCCTGATAGGGCCAGTGAAATGGTGCCAACTACCTAGGAGATGCTGAAACAGTTGTTGTTGTGCTGAAATTATCAATGAATTCCACCATCCTAAATGGTCCTGATGGATGTATAAGCCACAGTGGACTTAAACCAGGCTGGATAACTGCTCCCACAGCTGGCATTTACTCATTTTAATTGCATGCCTAGGACCACCCTGACACACACACAGCCTGAATTGCCCAGTAGATTAACTGAGCTGACTTGTCTGAGTCATTTCATTGGTCTAGCAAGGCAATTTTGCATTTTATAGGTTTAAAAGTTTTTACTCCATTCACTATGTTATGTTGGGACTTTTTTGTGCATTTAATGTGTTTTTGAGTCAATAACTGGGTAAATAAAGGGATTCACACATATGCCATACATGTATACTTTTATGCATACTTTAGGCATAAATATTCTTATGTATATTCATGAGTACATTCATATATACGTATTTAAATGTGGTTACAATATAGTTTGACTCCTGTTGAACATATTAACTGATTATCAGTCTTTCTCGTGCATGGTATTATTGAATCTAGTATGTATGTGAGTATTCTTTGCACCTACACTTCCCTAATATCAAACTTATTCAATATTATCTATGCTTTATTTCATGCCCTAAGATGTTTAGATACTGCCACATTGTTTTTTTAAAATCACTTCCTATTTCCCTAGTTTTGACTCAAATGGGATTTTGGTGGCCTACCCTGTACGTCATTATCCAAATTCTTGCCTTTAACAAGCATTTACATCTATGTAGTGCTGCTCCCACTATATGCCATACCACTGGAAACTGCCTTTCAGGCTGACATCAATGTACTTGTCCAGTTCCTTACTAATTATTTATGTAACTTTTTGAGTATCTAACTTTTTGTTTTTTTTTTTGTTTTTTTTTTTTTTTTTGGAGAGAGGACAGAGAGAGAGAGACAGAGAGAGAAACATTCTTTTAATTGAGTTTTTCACATGGCTTTCATTGCTCTGACACTTAGTAGTGTATGTGGGTGCTGGGGTTTGAACCCATGTACTTGTACATACCGGGAAAGTGCTCTAACTGCCGAGCCACCGCTCCAGCCCCCTAAATTATGTTTTTGAGTGTTGTACAAAGACAAGTAAGGGCATTTTGTGGTCTCAGACATTCTACACTTTTGTATTTCCCACATACCCTATAAATAATAAGAAGAATACCTTGCCAGTTGGCCTTGGTTTTTACCCACAAGGAACTAGCCCATTGGATTCTTCTGACTGGTGCCCCCTGTGCTAGATTTTCATAAACCAAGCTATAGTAGTATACTTTGAATCTTGCCAAGGATTTATATGACACTCAGTGAGAGCACTGGGTGATTGAAGGTTGAAATGTTTGACATTTCTAGTCCTAGGCGTCCATGTATTGCTGTGCTTTTGCCTCAGGATCATCCTATCTTAGAATTTTTCAAAGGACAGTATTTTCAGAAGTGGAGTCAGGAACTATTAATTCTTTCCTTCTTGGAGAGCTGAACAATGTATAATCATTTACTCATTTATTAATATTATCAATGTGTATTGAACATTTTCCAGAAGGTTCTGAGAAGAGGTAAGAGTTGGTTGCCACCATTGAGGCAGCAACCAGTTACTGTTTAGGGCAGTGGTTGTTAAAGTATGGACACAAATCAGTACCATCAGGATCACTCTGGAACATGTTAGAAAAACAAATTTCTGTGCTACACTGAGACATATTGAATCAGAAACTCTTGGGAGCTGTCTTTTAACAATTTCCCTCCTTCTGAATAATTATAATGATATGCGCATGAAAATTTGAGAACCATTGGAATAAGACACATATGTAAAGAACTAATTATAGTGTCATGCTATAGTTGTTGCCAACCTGCTTTCAGAGAACAGAGGAGTGATTAAGCAAAATAATATGGGAATATATCACATGCATGCCTTAATCATATAAGTAGACGAGTATAATTTAGTTTCAAGGGTTCCCCTATAGAAAGAAAAAGTCTCTCCAGCTGCTTGTTGACATACATTATCTTAACATTGGGCAAAATTTATTGCTAAATCAATAGAAAATTAGTCACCTCTAAACATTTTAGGAATGAGATGGAGTAACAAAGAACAAACTAATTAACTAATTAATTAATCAAAGAGCCATGAGCAAAGGAAGCCAAAATCTGATGAAGTAAGTTACTGAAATTTATTCAAACTACATTGTAACCAGGTGATCCAGCAACAGACTGGCTTTCCGGGTTGTACAGGTGCTAGCTAGCAAATCGAGGCAAGTGAGTGCAAAAGATAAGATCAATCTCGACTCTTTGGCATTTCTCTCTAGAATTTGCCCTCTTGGCCCTCTTAACCCAGGGTGAGATCATTTGGCATTGCCCAATGCCTTTGTGTCATAAGTAACATAGTTCCTGGGCTTTATGGCATACTAACATTCCCTGAATGGTTGAGGAAGACTTTTGTTCACTTTTTTTTTTCTCCACAGGGTTTGACTATTCGACTTTACTCTTAGATAATTCATTATTTGAATCATTGGTGCAATAGTTTCCTTTATTTTTTTTCCTTCAGAGCTGGGGATAGAACCCAGGGTCTCACACATGCTAGACAAGTACTCTTATCACTGAGCTATATCTCTAGTCCTTAGCTTCCCTTTTTGTTTTTTAAATGATGGAAGCTGTTTATAAGATCCCACAGAGGTTGCAAATATAAGGGTGACCTCCCATTTCACTTGAACAATGGACAGGTTGTCTGTTTCTCATGAGGGTGTGATATCTACGATCTTTTTTCTAGTTTACTACAGGAGACATCTTTGTTCTAAGTATCCTACACTGATGTTTCCTACACTTCACTATACCTATGGCAATCCTTCTTTTGAACATCTATCCCTTTGTTTTTAGTTCTTTCTTTATACATTAGCCATTCACATTGGAATGCACGTACTAGGTTTTCTGCCCATTTCTCTATTCCCAGCAACTAACAAACATGATTAGTTCAATAAATATTTATTCAATGAATGAATGAATGGGTGGGTGTATCGATGAATCAACAGAACCCATGATGAGTGCAAGAATTTTCTTGTTTAAAACTATGGTGCATTTTCTGAAAACTGGCTTCAGCATTTCCTACTAAAAAATTATAGTAGAGACTGTTACAGAGATTTAAGGCTATACCTCTACACTATATTTCAGGTTATTTTCTGCATATGATACAATGTTTCTATTAAAAAGAATAAAAGTGATTAGTTACAAAATACTTAGGCTATACCTAATGCTTTGCATTTCTTATTTTATATTCACAACAAGCAAGTATTTACAAGTGACCATATTGGTAGAACTATAATATTTTTAGTGGGAAACATTAGTTTTCACAATTCAGATTTAATCCCACAGTTTTTATCCTTTTCTCTTACACATTTCCTTCTTTATCATCTTACTCGTTGTTCTATTTTGTTTGTTTTAAAGCGAGAGGAAGAGTGTGTGTGTGTGAGAGAGAGAGAGAGAGAGAATTAATTTTATTTATTTTTCTATCTGGTCTTATTTTCTCTGACAGTTGTGTAAGTGGTCTAGGGTTTGAACCCAGGTCCTTGTACATTCCAGGCAAGTACTCCAACCATCCACTGCTCCAGCCCCCTACTCTTTATTTTTTAAAAATTTTATTGAGGAGTTGTGTTGTTGTACAATCATAAATGCATATGTAGTAACGATATGGTATGCCCCTGATCCTAATCCAGAGTCACCCCACATCTCCCACATCCCAGTCTCTTTTTTTCTTTTTTTAAAGAGAAAGGGACAGTGAGAGAGAGAAAGAGAGAGAGAGAGAGAGAAAGAAAGAGAGAATTGATTTTATTTCGTTTTTCATGTGGCTTCCGTTACTCTGACACATTGTTGTGTATGTGGTGCTGGGGTTTGAACCTACGTCCTCATGCATGCCAGGCAAGCACTGTAACCACTGAGCCACTGCTCCTGCCAAACACTCAAGTCTCTTGATTCTTCTACATTTCTCCCCTATAACATATAAATGTATGCATGTATATGTGTATGTGTGTGTGTGCATGCGTGCGTATGTGTATGCGTGTATGGCTATGCATTTTCAAGAATTCAGTGATTGCAAAAGTATTAATTTGACTTCTCTGGGGAGTAAAGAGTAAGCTACATTATTGATTCCTCTCCTAGATCCCTGCCTATTATGCATCCCTCTCCCCTCCCTCACTATTCTCTCTCCGCCCTGCTGCCCACCCCCAAAATATCTATGATTCCCGTAGATTTTGTGTTGCTTCGACTTTGGTGGTTCTAGTACATGAGCTTGAACTTTCCCCCAAGCCTGGGTTTTGCTCTAGCCTCCATAAATGAGGACAAACATTCAACTCTTGAGTCTCTGGGTTTGGCTAATTTGGCACAGCACGATTTCTTCCATTGCCTTCCATTTACCTTCAAAGGCCATAATATCATTGCTTCTAATAGCTGAGTAGAACTCCATTGTGCATGTACACCGTAGCTTTTGTTTCCATTTATCCAGTGACAGGCATCTGGGTTGATTCCATAATTTAGCTATTATAAATTGATTTTTCTGTGTTACTGTAATACACTGATTCTAGCTTTTCATTACTTTTTTAAAGAGAGAGGGACAGTGAGAGAGAGAGAAAGTGAGAATCAATTTTATTTAGTTTTTCATGTGTCTTTCATTGCTCTGAAACCTCACTGTGTACATGGTACTGGGGTTCAAACTCAGGTCCAGCCCAGCTTTTCGTTATTTTTAATGGTCTTTCTCCAGGACTATTTCTTTTTCTCTCTTACGCTACTTCAACTTACTTAATTTATACTAACAGTGTGTAAAAATGGAATTAGAAAAAATGTTACCCTAATTTGAGCACAACACTGAGGTTTTTTTTTTCTCTACAGCTGTGGTCCAACAGGCATAAAAGGTGGGAGTCATTGGTTCTAGTTTCCTTGGCTCATTTAATGGTTCCGTGAGTGGTGGGGACCCTCTCTGAAGATGCTGCCTTTTCCACTCAAGACAAATATTAATGAACTACAGAAAAAGAGAACTTATTTCACTTTTCAGTAACATCTGCTTCACTTGGGTACACATGGCCTAAATAGATTTTTAAAAGCATTTTATTAACATACTGAAAATTCCCATTAAACGCTAGACTAGAGAACTCACTAAGTCACACTATATTGAAAACTGTCCTTCTTGAGACTTCAAAGGAAAGGCCTAATACATTTTCTCATCTCTAATATCAATGATTCTATTATACTTAGCATAACTTAATTCTTTTGGTATCTCCAAAATGAAAATTTATTACATACAAGTCAAATTTTTTGAAAGCACAAGGGGAAAAATCATATCTAATGAGGGATGAGATGATTTTAAGTGCCACAGTGTGTTCCTAAAAGGATTCAAGTCATTCAAAATTTTTGAATTGCTCTGCCCCAAGCATTTGAGAGGTAAGATAAGTTTTAACTGTATCCAAACCGTAACACCCAGAAACATTTTTGGGGAGAGGAAAATCTCATGAGAATCAAATGCACAAGTATCTTTAGGATGTCTATATTTAGTTATATAAAGGATGTGAATATGACAGTTTTTGTGTGGAAACAATAGCCCTTATTTCAGCTTTTCTGGCAGAAAATATCATTTTAATGAATCACCTTGTTTAGAATTTTGGTCTCAGATAAAACAAAGAAAAGCATCTTGCATGATAAAATTAGGATTATTTTCTGTTTACAGTAAGCTTTGTACTATACTTAATTTTGTAAAACGTGAAAAAGGGAAAAGTCCCTCCAGCAATGATTTAATACTTTTGAATTTTATAAAATTTTATATCTTTTTCTTTAAAATTCTGGATTAATGCCAAAGTTCAATTTCTACTATACCAGTTCTATTCTATAAAAAAGGTAAAAATCAATTAAAGTCATATATTCTAGAAGAGTACCTGAATGTATGGGAACATTATTAAGTTAAAGCCCTTTTTTTTGTTGTTGTTTTTGGCAATTCTCCTCCAAATTGTGTCCAAACCACTTTGTTTCATGGTAGAATAAAGGAAGCTGTGTGTTTTCTTTTCTTGGCAGGTGAAGGTAGAACTAATACAGAGAGGAACTTCTCTGGCAGGGTGTTGGGGGTGCTGTCGGCTGGCTAGCTGATGAGGTAACCCTGTAACTAAGAAACCCTCAAGCGTTCCACTGGCTTAGGAAGTCGATATGATCTGCTGTCCAGTTTGCAACGCCTCCATTCCGAAACAACTTAGTGATAATGAAAAATAAAAATAAAAAAATAAAATACTTAATCTCAGTACAAAGCCTTGTCCGACGTCTCCTGTAAGATCACAAGTACTTCATGCAAATCAATGCTCAATCTCCATGATTCCTTGCTTTCTGAAATGTGTTTTTCTGCTATGGCTTCCTGAGCCAAAGGACTCTTTTTTTTCTTCTCATGTTCATAGGAAATATAAATTGATTTAGTCTAGCTTTCCCATGTGCAGGGGGAAAAAAAGTATACGTGGCCTTTCAAATGAGCCAATCACTTTGGAATAAGGTCATCCATTCAGCTGAAGTAAGATTGCTTTCAGAAGCAGAACAATAGCCCTGTATGGGGAGGCATGCATTTTGGCAGAAGTAGACTATATCTGAACATTTTTTGCAGACTCCTTTACTCTAAAACTCAAACGAAAGCAAACCTGGAAATATTGCATTGTGCCAAGTGGTTACTAGGGTCAGGTAAATGTGCACACACAGAAACACATGTACATATTCATTTTTAAATCTCTAATATGTCTAGTTCAATGGAAGAATAAGCATAAGCATATCTTTCTATCACGATCCATTAGCTGTCTCTTGTCAACAATGTATACTGTTAAACATATTTGCTCCAAGAATAAAATGAATTATTTATCTTTTTTTTTCAGAGAGAGAGAAAGAGAGAGGGAGAGTGAGAAGAAGAGAGAGAGAAGGAGAGAATCAACTTTTTATTTGTTCATCTGAATCTCATTTCTTTGACACCTTGTTGTGTATGTGTTGCTGGGGTTTGAACCCAGGTCCTTGAGCTTGCCAGGCAAGCCTAACCACTGAACCATTGCTCCAGCCCCAAGAAAATACATTATTAAAAAATATATCAGCAAAACATCAGGACATAAATTGGTATCTTTATGCTATTGTTGATTATAAATAATTATTTTTCCCCTTTTTGGTGATTCCTCAATATTTTCTCAATGGGAAAGAATAGCTTAAACTGCAATGATTTTAATAATAATTTTATTTTTGTTGCCAAATATCATATTTATTAAATCCTTAGAAGTACAGTTGTGCATCCTTATTCTGCTCCCATTTCGCCTGTTCTATATACCAGGGTCTCTGTCTTTGCTTCAATCTCTCTCTCTCTCTCTCACAAACATGTACACAACACATCTCTTCAAATATTTATTCCATCACTCTTTTTCCACTTTATTTAGAATTGGAGTCAAAAATTTGTCACTTTGATTTCTTGCATATTAGATGTAATAATAGAAATAGATAGATTTGGATATTTTTCCAAGGGAGTAGAAAATTGTCTTACTGGATTTTTTTGTTTTTAGTCACGACAGAGGAGCCTTTATGAGAGAATTATGTCTGAACAGGGAGTAAAAAATAAGAAGGAGCTCTTTAAGAGGATGAGTATGTGGAGATGTCAGTGAGACCATTTGGGGAATGGGAAGGTGTATTCAAAGGGATGCAGAGATGCAAAACAGTGGTGTAGTGGGAAGGTGGGGACATGGAGGTAGTGGGGTAGTCTGCCAGAAGTTCAGTCCTGTCAGAATGTAAAGTGGGATGAAGAGACACTAAAGACAAATGTTGAAATCATTAGTGATCAGAGGGTAACTATATACAGTTATGGAGTTCAGGATTCATCTTATATGTGGCAGAGAGTCTTTGGAAGACTTTAAATGAGCATTAGCATGTCCACACCCACAGTTAAAGCCATCATATCAGTAGATGTGTGGTGAATGAGAGGAATGAGGCAAGGAAAAATATGGAAGCCTTAACTATGGAAGTGGCCAACATAGGGGTATGAGCTAACCCTCTTGAGAGATGTTAAAGAGACAAATGGACAACTAGGTGTATGATTAGATAAGGGGAAAGGAACTGGCAGTTAAGAATTACTGCCTGGTTACAGATGTATCCAAGTCTATGGAAATTTCAGACACTTGCCTAGTTAGAGTTCTATGAGGGTGAACAGGGCTAGTGGGGCGGGGTGGGGGTGCTGGGTGCTTTTCACCTTTGTGATTGTAAGATATACAGGTGGAAAAACTCTGTAAGCAACTGACTATATTGAACTTCAGCATAAGTTAATAGTTCTAGACTTTATAAAACATTAAGCTTCTTGAAGGTAATTAACATTATGTGAGGTAAGTATGTAACATGAAAGAGTAGAGTTTGCAATAACTCATTGGGAATATGCTCACACTCAAGGATAGACAGGAGAAGAAAAGAGATAGAAAGAACCAGAGAAGTAGAAGAAGAATGAAGAGATAACATTGGAGCTCAACAGGTGGGAAGCTTTCAAGAATTATCAGTTTGAAAAGAAATAGCTAAGATGAATTAAAGAGTTTAAAAAATGCATAAGACTAAACTTGAAATACTGAAGCATTTCATATTATTTAATTTCAAAGGAAGATTAGTTGAATCCACAATTCAAATGTGCAATTTGGGTTAACACAGAATCTTTCTATGTTAAATCAGAAGCTAGAGAGTTTAAGAGATTAACAGAGCTTTTTGGTGTATATTAAAGAGAATGTGATCTTGGGTCAAAGAAAAGCATAGACAGCAACAGTGAAGCTAGAAAACTAGGTAGAAAACCTAGCTGCTGTATAAAATAAGTTCTGCATTTAATTTTACAATCTTTTGTTTTACTACTCTCTGGCGACACTGGTTTTGTAGGGTTTCTGGCATGTTCCTATAAATATTTGTGCACTGAACCTGCTTCTTTGAATAAAAGTGGCTTTAAAAAAGAATATATCTTACCAAATTGAATCTGCTGTTTTTTTCTGGAGCCATATGTATCATATCCAGGTGAGTTCTCCAGTAGAGAGCTCATGAGTATGATGGAGGTGGGTAAGAGCGCTTCTAATCTGTGCCTTAAACATGGTGGTGAACCTATCAGTTGTTACTCAAAAGTAATGAAACAAGAAACTTATGTTGAGTATAAGAGCTGGTTTCCAAAGGTTTTCATGGGCACTTTAAAGAGGAAGGTGTAAGAATACCTACTGAGAACCAACAGACTAAACAGACTATCTGTAATATCACCTTTATCCAGCAAAAGAAAAGAAAATTCCCTGGAGTTGCAGAGAATTGGGGAAAAAAGCCTGTTCTTTAAGAAACTGATGGTGAATGAGTGATATCACTGCTAATAGTGTTCATATATGTTAATGGGCTAATGGACACTTACTTACAGGCTTTAAAACAAGTTTGTGTGTGTGTGTCATTCTTAAGATCAAACCGAGGGCCTCAGGCATCCTAGGGAAGCGCTGTAAAATTAAGCTATATCCCAGAACTTAAAATAATTCTTTGAGGAATTTTATCTCGTGTTCTGATTAAATAATTAACCTATAGGAAAATCAGTATTGGAAATCAGAGAGCAAGGTAGTTACGGAGATGTCTTCTCAAAATCAATGGATCTGATGTCAATGGTGTTGTTTAGCAACCAACAAATTTCAACTAAAGCTGAACAAAGGCTAAAATGAAGGTTGGTAAGATGTAGTTGCTGTACAAATAATGTTTGTGGGCACTGTTGTCATTAAATGGTAATCCTCTATTTTCCTTCTAGATCAACATTACCAGATAACACAGTGCCATAAACAGGTGTAACTTTTGTCACAAGTCTAGAGTCTCTCACTTCTTTTCATTCAAGTAAAAAGAACACTTCATTTCCCTTAGTCCTTGTAGAAATAAATATAGAGACTATGAGAATAACTATGATGTGAGAGGGAGGTTATCTTGTATGTCCTCCATTTACATCCAACTGGAGGGAGAGTTTGAAGCATTTGCTATATATATATATATATATATATATATATATATATGCAAATGAGAGACCAGTGTTCATAAATTCTGTTCAGTGTTGTCCCTACACTCTGACAGCTTTTCCTCTCATGTCTACTTTCTGTCCTGCTGCTCTCTGCCTTGGATCCACCTTGGTTTGGTGTAACTTACCCTCTAAACCATTTCCTCTTCCAGTTCATAATTTGAAGCCTCACCTCTGGCCTCACAGAAATTGTTTGAACTCACAGAAATTGACTTTTGATTAAGATTTCATGCTCCTCTTTGTGGAATGTTCCAACAGGAAGCCTGGTTAGTCTTGGTCTGCTACATTACCACTTAAGCTCTGGTTGCAGGTGGGTTATCTCTCAGATAGGATGACAAAGCAAATAAAAGCAAATAAATTCAGGGAAAAACTGGTTATCCCAATACAATTTTCATGAGACACAGTTTTAAAACACTAATTACCAATGCCCTGTTGTACCTGATTCTTTAAAGATAACTGCTTCAAATTACAAGTTTTAAAGAATCCTGGTGCCTAACTACAGGTATACTGCTTAGAAATTTTCAGTGCTTCATTATTTTACCTATTTTATTGCTATTTTATTTACCTATTTTATTGAAGTACTGAAGATTGAACCCAGGGCCTCATGTATGCTAGGCAAGGACTCTCCCACTAAGCTACATATGCAGTCCAATCTTTGAATTGTTACATATTGTTCCACCTCCCTATTTTTCACAGTAATACAGATAATAAAAGGGACAGTTTTAATTTTTGAATACTCGAAGAATTGCTTCACCATATTTTGTATTAAGGATGATTGTTTCTGGAAAGCAGTTACCCCTTTAACTACCCGGTTTACTTTCTCTGTTCTTTGCCCCATCCCATGACAAGCAATCAGTTGTTTTTTTTTTTTTTTTTTGACTCCTGTATATGTACTCTTCTGTATCTTTACTCATGGAATGATTACATAGGCTGAATTTTTGGTAATGGAGAAGATCCATGAAGAATTGCTCTTTGTACCTAAACATAGATCAAAATACAAATGGTGGATTTTGACTCAAACGTATGTAAAAGAGTGCATGGTCTTGGACCAAAATAAAACCAGAGAAAAGAAAAAGAAAGAGAAATTCAGGACTTTTCTTTTTCTTCAAAAAATTCATCTCGGGGCTGGAGCCGTGGCTCAGTGGTTACAGGCTTGCCCTTCATGTTCAAGTACACGGGTTCAAACCCCAGCACCCACATACATAACTAAGTCTCAGATCAACAAAAGCCATTGTGAAAAAATCAATAAAAATTGATTCTCTCTGTCTCTTTCTCTCTCTCACTGTCCTTTTCTCTAAAAAAAAAAATTCATCTCTATCTTATAATTTTCCTTCAGTTTGGCTTTCTATTGGATTTTGGAATGGTGGGAGCAAGGGACAAAGTCAGAGGAAAAAGACAGCTGTAATAATCATGATATATTTATTAATTTTTCTTTTCTTGACATGGTGGTGATTGAACCTAGGACCCCAAGTATGCTAGGCAAGTGCTCTGTCATTGAGTTGAGCACCCAAACTGATGATAATGATTTGAAACAAAGCATAGCAGGTGTTTTTGTCAAGTGTTCAGGAATGAATTAAATCACACATGGGTATCCAATGAAAACATGGTATCCTTGGAAAGAAACAGAAACATTTCAACAGTATTAAATGTCCATAGAAAAGTCATTGGCAATGTGGTTTACCTGAAGAGTCTTTCTCACTTCTAATTGGATATAGGAATGCTTTAATGTAGTAGTTTTTTCAAAAGGATCTGTGGTATAAGTATATATAGGCTTCCATTATTAGATTTCTATTTCCCAAGTCATGTATTTACCAATGTGTATTTCTGAAAATCTCTTAACTTGGCAAATAAGAAGACTTCCACTCTGAATTAGGAAAAAATAAATGAAACACAACTCTTTTAAATGTTGGTACTACACAAAGATGATATTTTAAATGAACTGATTGATTAACAATGGACTGGATAACTTTTATCACTTGAACAAATTAGTCAAGTGTTCAGGCCTGGTCCTCTGGTGACTACCTTTTGAGAGTCTTGTGGTCTCTTGGAGGGAAGGAAATCTTGTACTAGAACACGATTTTTTGTTGTTTTTTTTTCTCGTCTTCTTAGTTTTTTTTTTTTTTGAAAATTATCAAACTTTATGGACAAGTTTCTATGTGTGGACATCTCTAGAGAAAAAAATTATTCAGTTGGATTACCATAGGATTGACTCATTAATAGCTTAATTTGAATAATGAGTAAGTTACCCTTTAAACATGCTTGATTGCAGCAAGGGGATTATTGAAATAATACAGAAAGCTCATTTTCAAAGATTAAATCCAAGTTTCCTCATCTTGATTTTCATAACTATAGGGAATATCATACAAAACTAAATTTTAAGTCTTATTGTGATTTTTTTTTTATTTGGTACCAGAGATTGAACCCAGGGGTGCTTAACCAGAACCACATCCTAAGCCCTTCCTGTTTTTTATTTTGAGCCAGGGTCTCACTAAGTTACTTAGGACCTTGCTAAGTTGCTGGGGCTGGCTTTAAACTTGTGATCCTCCTACTTCAGCCAGCCGCTGGGATTATAGGCATGTGCCACTGCAATTGGCTGTTATATATTTTTTATATCAATAATAGTATCTAAATTTTTAAATTATATGATTTTGCTTAATAAATACCTATCAATATATAAATATATATAGAAAGCATGTAAATATATGCATAGAAGTGTATAAATACTGATTAAGAAAAGAAGAATTTTTGGTGAATTTAGTAAGTTGATATATATGTTATATATGATTAATAATCTAACAGAAAAGTTGGAGATGTTCCCATAGTTTGATAATCCCTAAACATAACAGACTTATAATTACTAAAAAGCAGAAAACAACTTGTGTATTTAAGATGTTCAGATTTGTTAAGTAAATTATGGTATAACTCCAGAACAGAATATTAATCATTTTGATGAAAGATTTTTTTTAAAGAGAGAGGGACAGAGAGAGAGAGAGAAAGAGAGAGAATCAATTTTATTAAATTTTTCATATGGTTTTTGTTGATCTGACACTTCCTTGTGTACATCGTGCTGATAAAAGACTTTAGTAACATAGAAAAGATTTTACTTCTAAATAGATTATAAAGACATGTAACAAAACATTAGCTATGTGTGATCATCTGATAACTTAATGAACATTTTCCTCAAACTTCTTTTTTTGTTCCCCCAAACTTCTTTCAGTTAAAAAGTAGTAAGGAAAATACAAAGCATAGAAATTCTATGAGGATTTCTAATTTTGCTGATTCCCTGCAAAATGTGAAGAATAGACCTTAAATATTTTGAAAATAGCTTTTATTGTTAAAACTTTACATATAAATTTGGAGGCCCATATTTTCTCATCTTTTAAAAAGAAATTAAGATAAGGATAGGAAAGCAATGTAATCTCATGTAACAACTAAAGTTTTGATGTCGATCCAACAATAAGCTTTCTGATAATTAGGGGGAAAAAATAAAAGCCAACTGCAAAAGTTAGAAGACTAACCTTGAAAGTATTGAAGAAAAAAAATCCTTGGGAGAAGCAATGATTTAAGTAGGTCTTGGTTTTACAAATTCTTCTCATGTGACCCTTCATAGGGAGAGGGGACACAGAGTGACACAGTAAAAAAATCAACCTCAAAAAACTTCCCTACATTAAATGTCAGGGTGAGATTCCTATGGAGTCTCACTATGCGAATGCTTAATGAAAGCCCAGGATACCATACCAAAATATCCAGGAGAAAGCTTACAGAGGCCAAAACAATAAGCTAGTACTTAGGGCCTTGGGATGCTTTGATCCAGACATCTTGTCTATTAACACATGAAGAGCAAACTCTAATATTTAAGTAAAAACTGGAAAATCATCACCTTTCCTGAAGGAAGGCAGCATTAACAGGGAATTTATATCTGGAAAAAAAATCGTACATACTTTACTAAGCAGTGAATCATTACAGGGTTGGTAGGAGAATAATTGCAAGGATTGATAGACCTCTTCACAGGGTTGTCTCCAATTAGGTTTAATTTGAGGGCAGAGCTTTTTTTAATTGGTCTATGTTCATTCCAATTTCTTACATAGAATAAGTGGTTAATACATATTTATTATAAAAAAACATGAAGAAGAAAGCATTTATCCCTTTGGGACTTTGAAAGGAAGTTTCCACTTATGTTCTGGTGTCTCAAGTGGAAAATCAGATTGACAGGGAAGATTGGTTATTTATCTTACCAAAAAATTACATTTTAGCATACATTCATCTATTTTTCACTTATTCACCTATTCTCTCAACAAAACTTACTGAGTGCCTCTAATATTCTTTATCACATGGTGTCCTTCTCCTTAAGGAACACCCATGGACTTCCTCAAGGCTTTGGCTACCCTGCTTAAAATCAGTGAAATCCTGGGCAAGTTCGCTGATGTGGTTTGTCATTTTCAGAGGGCTGAAAATAAAGCATAAGTGCTATCAGAGCCATCTTTTCTCAGCAAGAATGCAACCCAAATCCCAATCAGGGTAAGTTTGAATATTACTGAGAGACTACTTTTCTAAAAAGCACATTAGAGTCTCCCAAATGGCATTCTAATATTTGCACTCAGCAGTCTCCAAAATGGCAGCCTAGAGACTGCAATCAATGGAGCTCCACTCAGAGGGAGTAATGCACACTGTGAGAACGTGGCCTGTGGATCATCTAATGAATGATACCCAACAGGATAAACATGCATTTGAGGTGTCATTGTGGTTTGTTGTCTTGTTTCGTTCCTTTATAAAAAGCTAAAAGGAAAGCAAGATAATGCATCTAACATCGCACAACGGTGCAAACTTAAAGCCTTCTTTTTCTGTTTCTCTTGTCGTCTGCATTTCTCTGTCATCTATAGATTCACTATTCAGTTTTTCTTCACAGAATTAGGTAGGTAAGCTTTTTCCTCTAGATGCATTAAAATATTTATTGAATGCTTTGGGTAAAGTACTTTTTCTTTACATCATTTTTAGTTTGAAGGGAAGACATAAAAGATAAAGATGTCAACTTATTTTTGTTGAACATGTATTCATTTTCCTTCCTTTCCTGACTTCTTCCTCCTTCATTGCTTCCATCTTTCCATTCTTTTAATAAACATTTATACACTGCTTTTCTTTGCCAGTTACTGGAAATGTAGATATGAAGAAAGATGGATATCATTTGTGGTCTCATCAAATTTATATTTCACTAGGAATAACACATTTACAAAATGATAGTAAAAACAATGCAGAAAAAGCTGGATAAATTATATAGAACAATTTGAAGAGCAAGATATTATATCACATTAATGGCTGCAAAAGATTACTTAATCAAATAATAATTTGAACTGAGAACTGAGAACTGGGTGATAGACAAGAAGAAAACAGTTACGCAAGCATCTGGGGACAGAGTTCCTAGTAAAGAAACAGCAGTCCAAAGGCTGTGCTTCATTTGCTTCATGAATAGTTAAGTATGTAGCCCAAGGAAGCTTGTAGCACAAAAGGGAATCTTTTTCCATATTTCAAAATGAAGTGGGAGAACTAGGTAAAGAGTAGAACATGTAGTCAGGAGTCACTTGTTGAAGTGTGGTTTTATTATAATAGAAATTAATTGGCAAGTTTTAAGGAGAGAGAGTTTTGTGGGGGGGGGATTAAAAACAGGGCACTTTACAACTCGGCCACATCTCCAGTTCTTTTTAAAAAAATTTAAAACTTTGGTATAGGATGCTGAGGTTGTCCTCAAAGTTGTAATCCTTCTGTATCAACCCCATAAATCACCATGATTACAGCTGTGTACCACTACAACCTGCAGAATCTAATTATAAGTATTATAAAATAATCATCCTGCCTATCCAGTGGAGAAAAGACTATTGTCTATTCTGGCAGGTATAGTTGGCTGTGAAGAGGGATTCTAGATAAAATTTGAAGGTAGAGATGAAAGGACTTGCCAGTGGTTCCGTGCGGTAACCATGAGGGAAAAGAATTCACGGTGACTCATAAGATTTCAGCTTGAGAAAGTGAATGGTGGTTTCTCTAGATAGGTCAGGAATACTTGAAGAGAGAGTTTAGTGGATTCATATAAATAAACAGAGTTCTGCTTTGGAATATAAGTTTTAGATTCCTGTTAGACATTTCTGGAGCTCAGGGACATTATTAAGACAAAAAGAGAAACTCAATCAAATTGTAACCATGTTAGCAGTAGTCATGTGGACATTAAACATTCATGCTATACAATGTGCTATTTGCATTACTTACATGTAGACATAAAGGTACAAATTTCAAATAAAACTAATTTTTCCCCCTCCTTCTACATACTGCTTAGGGGGAGTGATATTCTTTCAAAAACGTTAAGTACCCAAAGATGGACTGGAACTGTAGACTGTAAGCTGTATGTGAACAGAAGTAATCTGTTTTGCTTACCACTCAGTATTTAGCCAAGCATTATGCTTTACAATGGTGCATGGTCAATGACTATCAGGAATGAAGTAATCGAGGGTAGCTATTAGTTTATTGTAATGATTTTGAAGACTTCACATTTATTGTTCATTTTTATGGAAGTGCTTGTGCTCCAGCATGATCTTGCCTTTGTTTGTGTATGTCATGCTCCTATTTCCCCTCTTAACTACGCAGATGTTTTCTGTCACCTCTTTGGCACTTCTAAGGGCGCTTCCACACCAGGGCTTTGAGATACATTGTCTTTTCATGATTCCCTTCTCTTTTCTTGCTCTTCGTTCCTCTTTCTCTAATTAATTTCTGCCCATTTTCCAAGCTTCAACTCATGTGTCTCTTCTTAAGGGAACTTTCCTGGTTCCACTGGGTTCATTTCTTTCCTATCTCACTTGTAATTCTCCTGGATAGAATTTATGAAAATTCCTACATATATATTTGTGTAACTGTTTAATCCATATCCTTCATATCCTTTTCTTTTCTTTTCTTTTTTTTCTTTTTTTTTTTTTTACTTTTATAAAGTGCTCTGTTTTGCTCACCCTCGTGTCTAGGCGGATATCAGTAGGAACTTAAATCATATAGCTTCATGATTTCTAAAGTGACCAGAATTATGGAATGTCTTAAAATACAAGATGGAACAAAAATGCAAGATGAAAGCAAAGCTATTTTATTCAGGAAATTGGTCAAACTATCAATGAAGTGTGTACCAG
This sequence comes from Aplodontia rufa, assembly GCA_004027875.1. Lineage (NCBI taxonomy): Eukaryota > Metazoa > Chordata > Mammalia > Rodentia > Aplodontiidae > Aplodontia > Aplodontia rufa. The sequence goes on along the minus strand of PVKS010008368.1, from coordinate 19,028 downwards.
GCAGCTTCACATATACTCTGTCTCTGAAGAAATGAAAGAACATAACAGCAGAATTTCCATAGCCACATGACTATTTTTGAATTGGGATTATTCAGGGATTCAGACTGAATTTAATACAGTAAAAATCTAGGGCACCATCAGCTTCTGGAAAATCAGCATTCAATGTTTGTTCTTGACCCGGAGCACACGGGGCATGCAGCGGCATCTTTGTCTTAGTCATCAAGGCATTTTCATTTCAGAGACGGGGAGGTTGTTGCTTCTGCACCTTATTCATACGACTTTGGGAAAGTACTCTCAAACCTGCTTATGAGGAATCTGTCTTTGCAGCATTACCTTGGAAAAGCACTCTCTGTCATACAGTTGAAAAACTGTAAAATCTACTGTTTCCATACATTAGCTTTTGTGATGATTTTTTTAAGGTTATGTTGACAAGGGAATTAAAGGTCTATTTTCCACAGTTGGAGGCTTGATTATTCTAAGTACAAAAGGCTAATATTAATAAGTACCTTTTACTCTAATATATATTATGGCTTATAGGAGAACAACTGTTACCCAGAATTTGCTAATTTGCTTTATTATTACCCCTCTATTCCTATAACATTTTAATGTTTATTGAGCACTTTCACTTATTTGATTTTTCACAAGAGCATTCTGAGCAACAGAGATTAATATCCTCATTTTGTAAATGAATGAATCAAAGCTTAAGGATTTTAAATAACTTCAGAGGCACAATAGTTTAATGAAAAGGGCATGCACATTAGAGTCCAGAGAGCTGGATTTGTATACAGATTTTATTAGTTACTGTCTGCAGGACCTCAGGCAACTTATTTATTAACCCCCAACACTTCTTTCCCTTTTACTCTCCACCCCAGGCAAGCTTCATTTATTTCACCTGTAAAATGGTGGTGCTAATATTATTAATCTCATATCATTATTCTGAAGATTAAACAAGAAGACATGTTTGAAATTTTACACAATTACCCCAAATGATGGTGAGATTTTTTTTTTTTTTTTGCCAACTCTAGGATTTCCTTTCATGACACCATGCTACATGGCAATAAAGAGGTAAAAAATGCAGAGCGATGTTTGAACAAATAGCTAGAAACTTTGAAAGAAATGGCTAGTAAAAGTGAAGATAGATAAATTTAATAGATATAGGACTTAGTAAAGAAATCAACTGAATGTAAAGGAACCTAAACTAACATTTATGGGTTGCGGGAGGCAGGTACGTTTTCAGGTGTGGGATGTTTGTAGCCTAAAAATGGAGGACAGGAAATTTGGGAGCCTGGTCACAAGGTATTCTTTCATAGCTTACGAACATGAATCTTGAAACAAGGACATGGTGAACTGTGAGCCAATCCAAAGTCTCCTAATGTGCCTCCCTCAGGCTGAGGAGGAGGAGCTACCCAGGAAGACTGGTTTGCTGTGTTTATACTCTTTCTCCCAAGACCTTTGAATGTTAACAGTTATTATCCATCCCTGCCTTGGCCAGATGAGCTTTAAGTACCTAGTACCTTAGATGAAAGCAAATATGTGACTCCTAACTGGCTTCAAAAGGAGTCCTTAATGGTCCCCTGAAGACAGACAGCATTCCCTTCAGAAGATGTTTAGGAGCCTTCTGCTGGAAGAGACCCTAGCACATATCATTCCATAATGTTGAAAAAACAGCCAGGGATTCCTTCAGAAAGAACGGGATGTGACCCTCTTCTTTCCCCCATCCACGTTTTTATGTTTTCATTGCTAGGGATTGAACCCAAGGTTCTGTGCATGCCATGCAAGTGCTTTATACTGAGCTGCACTCCTAAGCCCCTTCTTACTTCTTTCTCCTTATTTTTGCCAATTTCCTGCATCCTCCCCTCCAAAAAAATAAAATAAAATTAGTTTCACACTTAGCAATGTGACCAAGGTCATACAGTAATCAAAGAAGACAGAAGTTAAATTCACACCTGGCAAAAATCCCACATTGTTTCCATTGATTCACACCCTTTTTTTATGTGATTTGAGAATCTTTTTACCCCCTGAAAGGAGCTAGCATTTTGCAAGGTATAACCTTGGTTGAAGTTAGCATATATTTAATTTTTTAACATTCCTGTTGGAAATGACACCATTTCCCGTAGTTCATTTTAAATCTAATTGAGGAGAGCAATTGTATAAATAGTAGGGGTGGGAGTGAGGGAAACATTTGAGGATTGTCCTGCGCTGCTATCTCAGATCCTTTTATTTCTGCCCACTGGCAATTCATTACCCAGTAGAATAATTTCATGTCAATTGGTAGGCATTTGGTTAGGGTTCCTAAAGCAAACAATGTTCATATTCTACCCAAGATAAAATGAATCCCACCAGGAGAGAGAAAAATAGGTAACACTCACAGAAAGAAAGTATTCTTAATTCTGCACAAGATGAGGTGCTTAGGCAGCTGTCAATGTTATCAGTATAACTTCACAGCATTGGTCTAATCCAGAGGTCACAGAGTTAGAGACAAGGTCAGACTGAAAAGGAGTAGGTCACCATTCATCTGATAGTGACAGATAAATAAAGGCCCTTGTTGCCCACAGATCACCTGTGAGAATTCAGAAGCTGCTGCTTGTGGGAGTAGGGAAAGCTGCAGTCTCAGGGTGAACCTGCTTCTAACTCTCAGTCTTCCCATGCTGGGTTTTGCATGTTGTCCTCTGTAGCACACTTCTTGTACTGTGATGCTTTCTCTTCCACAAGCCAGCAGACATTACATTCTGTTTTGTGGACAATTATACCTCTTCATTTTTATCTTAATTCAAGTAGGCACCCAAAATATTTGGTAGTTTACTTCCTCTGCTGTTAATTGCAACAGGTTTATAGATTACAAGAAGGTGTGTGTGTGTGTGTGCGTGTGTGCGTGTGTGTGTGTATGTGTGCACGTCTGTATATGTCTGCAAATATTTGAAACTCTGAAAGCTGTTTTCCAAATTTCAGCCAAATATAATTTGCACTTGAAATGCCTAAGACATAAAAGCTATGAAAATTGGGATTTATTGAAGCACAGAAAAGGCCTGTCTGCTGTAATGGTTAAGTAGCAAAGACCTTTACAGAGAGAGTAAATGAGTGTCTGGCACACATATTTTTTTCTACACAATTGCTTTTCCTAAAATCTATTTTTTTTAACAACCTTTGGAAACTTTCTGGAAAATAAAAAGGGAGCACCATGGTATTTGTGATATATCCATGGGTTATGCACCATTTACTATTCTGATTTTAATCAGTTAATAAGCTGCGTATGGGCTCTACTACTGAGCTACACCCCTAGCTCCCACTCTTATTTCTTAATGACAAATTTTGATGTCTTCTGATTTGTGAAGCCTCTCTTGACTCAACTAGTTAAATTCAAACACCCCTTCCATTTATGTCCATTGCTACTGTTTTAATGTCATCTAATTATTTAGGTATATTTCTCCTGGAAGTGCCTAGATGACTGAAAGTGTGGCAATGGGCTAGACAGCATAAGATTCACCCAGGAGTTAAATACTGCTTTCTCACTGCACACTTTTAGTTTAGAGGAGGGTCATAGGTCATACAACTCCAACCCCTATTGTTTTATTATTATTATTTTTTTATAGAGGGACAGTGAGCAACAGAGAGAGAAAGAATCAATTTTACTTTGTTTTTCATGTGGTCTTCATTGCTCCAACACTTTGTTGTGTCCGTAGTGCTGGGGTTCGAACCCACGTCTTTGCACATGCCTGGCAAGTGCATAACGGCTGAGACACCACTCCAGCCCCTCTAACCGCTATTTAATCAACCATTAACTTAAGGAATTTAAGATAAACCTTTGAGGAACAACAGAGTTTCTCATTTTTCAAGTTTGTCTTGTTTGTCTTCTGATTTCTCAGCACCCCAAAACTAGCAGCCTGCCTGAACTAAGACTTAAACAACTCCTTATACTATTTCAGGCTGTTCAGACTCAGGGTTTTTACAGCCAGCGTTTCAGCTGATTGTGCCAAGATGCATTTTAAACACATTGGGTAGGGAGAAGAGAGATTATTACTTGCATGTACCATTTTATTCCCTTTTATCTTTACTTTTTTTTTTTTGGTAGGTTCTTACTAAATTGCTGAGGTTGTCCTTGAACTTGTGATCCTCTCTTGCCCCAACCTCCTGAGTGGCTGGGATTACAGGCGTGCATGTTGGTGCCCGACCACTTGCATACATTTTGCTAGGTTTTGTGTCATTCTTATTGAGGCAATGGAAGTCAATAAGTTGCAAGAGGAATTCAGAAGCTAAAATTTGGGTATGGCTCACCAAAATATGCATGGTTGTGTTGAGACTTTGTCCATCAGATATTTGGGACAATACAAATTCTGCTTCATCACCAACAACATTTTAACTTTTGCCTCCAGACCCAGGAGTGCAGTTCACAAGTGGCAGTCAGTGAGAGTAAATCAGAGCAGTTGGAACCCAGAATTCATGTGTGCACCTCATCAAATCCTGGCTGTGACTCCTTTGTCTATGCAACCTATTGAGGCTGTGTCTTTGAGACGAGAAGCAGCACTAGTCATTGGAAAACATATGTGTATGACTGTATGACATCTCTGCTGCTATTCTCTAGCTTTTGTGTTTTGGCTACCTGCCACTGAAATGAATGGCTTTCAAATTGCTTGAAAAGTGAAATGGCACTTTTGTATAATTTTAGAACAAGGGAGCCACTCTTAATCTTTTGAAACTGACTTAGACACTTGTCAGTTATTTGAAGGGGTTTATAACTTTGTCACCTATGTAGTCATTCAGGTTCTTACAAAGCAAGTGCAATCAGTAACAGGAATACTTTTTTTGATGGAAAGTGTAAGCACTAAAAACATTATTTAATTTCAACTTGATTCTGAGTATTCAGCACCTTCCCTTTAGGATTCAGACCTCATTCCACCTACTTGCTGGTTTTACATGCTGGGTAAAAGACATCAAGGACTTTTACACAATTAATCCGGAATCACTTTTTCCTTTATACATTTGCCAAATAACTTGTCCATTCAATAGAATTTCTACAATTTACTTTAGTATATCCAGATTTCTACTTCTCATTGGACTTTAAAATTCGTTCTTATTTATTATACTTATAGTAATACATGTGAAAGATTCTGGAATTTGGTTGACTTATTTTTGTCATGGAATAGGGAGTAAATATAAGTTCCCTATACATTATATTTTTGAAATGAAAGTATTTATAGTCTTTAATCAGGGAAAAAAAAGGAAAGAAAGAAAAAATGTGAAAACGTATAAAGTCTTTAGTTTTTGTGTGCTTTGGTAGTTATCAGCAGTTCAAAACATACTTTCAGTAAAACAGAAAAGAGTAAAGAGGATTAAAAACAAACCTCACAAAAATAAATAAAAAACATCTGGCTGACAACATGTACAAGTTCCAGACTTCTGCAACTTTAAACGGTGAGGCATTAAACCTCTGAAAGTCAAGATTTGTAAGGGAAATGCTAAGTGACCCTTAAAAGGCTTAAGGGGACATTGTCAAATAATTTGGGGTCAAATTTTGACCAAGTATTGAATGTCATAATCTGCTAGGAAATATGTTCCAGATTTTAAATATTTTTTAACTTTGCAGTTATTCATGAAAATCAATGAAAACATAATATGACTTATTTATTTAAGGCTATCTCTTTGAGTTATAAGTCAATAAAAATTAATAAAACATTTTTTCATGATCAGAAAGGTGCCGGTATAAAATCCATGTTATTGCTACAAAGTCAGCATGTAAATCAAATTGTCTAATGCTCCATCACACCCAAGTGACATGTAATCAGGTATATACAAATGCCCACAGGTAAAAAATGAAAAAATAAAAATTGCAGTACAAAGCAGATGATTTATCAAATTTCATAACAGTGCTTTATTGTCATTCAATTTTGCTACTAAAACATCTTACTATGATATGCTGAGCTTCTATGTTTTCCTTATAATTCCAGGCAACATGAACCCCAAATTTGGTTAATGGAGTACAACTATTCCATCGCTATGAAAGGAATTCTGTCTCTCATTTTTCTTTCGGAGCTGGGGGTAGAACCCAGGGCCCCATACTCTCTAGGTCAAGTGCTCTCTCCTGAGCAATACCCCCAGCCTAGAAATTCTATCTTCAAATTGTTTCATGTGATTTCTCTTCAATATCTTATGTCATTACATTGATTTCTTTCTGATTATTCTTTAGATAAACATCTTAGCAATTCTTTTAAAATTGCCTCCAAAATGATTTTGGATTCTTGTTACTAAAATTCTTGGAGATTCAGTTTAATTTTGGTCTATAGGGTGAAGATATTTTACAAATATTCACTTGAATCAATCACAAACCTCAGCATACACACTCTTGTGCAGATTTGTCACAGCAATAAACACAGGTATTACTTCTCAGGTAGGAAGAATCACTGTATTATTTAAAACAATGCATCCTATGATAAAGCAATATGGCATAGCTACAACTATGCACTAATGAAATTAAAGTTATTTGTCATATAGTTTGTTTTGGTTACTTTTCCCCTTACACATTAATTACTAAAATCATAATCAACTTTTCAACAGAGATAAATCTCAGAATAAGGGATGAAAGAAAATCATACAATAAACTGCAAAGCTGCCAAAATATTTCATGGATTACTAAAATGGCCTTGTGATACTTATTTTGATTTTGAACCAAGTCAGAAAAGTTCAAGAGAAAGAAGGAAAAAAAAAAAAAGACTGTTAAGAGTAGAAGACTGCAAAGTGCTTTTCTGACTGGGCAATGAGTGTTTGAAGCGTGTTTGAAGAACATATCTTTTGTTTTATTTTTTTTTTTTATTATCACGAAGGAGAGAAAAATCAGAAACTGGTCACGCCCACAGGCAAAGTACAGAAATAGATAAATGTGTGCTCTGATCTGATTTGGCAAATGGCTGTTCCCATATTTTTTTCTTGTAGCTGTTTCCAGTGAAGCATGGACAAGCTGGTGAGAGGATGGTTGGGTTTACTGAGTCCAGAGAGTACATGCTAGTGTGTGTGCACTGCCCAGGCACACATGCAGTTTGTAAAACAGGTCTTTTTTAAACATCTCTTTCTTTGGAGAGATTGGTGCCAGGTGAAAGGCAGGGGTGGAGTGTGGGGAGGCTTTTAAAGAGTTCAAAATTCACACTACTAATACTGTTTCCACGTTCCTGCCATTCTTGTCATCACTTGGTCTTAAGAAGCTTTTCCTTCTCAGGTTGGTCTGTTTGTTAAGGTTTACTGGCTCCCAGGTTAAAACGAAGTGAAAACAAACAAGGAAATGTGTACCATAAGAAAACAAGAGTAGAAAGATCAGCTTGTGATGGAACACCGTGTAAACAAAGTTTCCTGATAAGAATGACCACCCATCACTTAGCATTGGTCCCGCAGCACCTGCTCACAAGCAGACGCCTCTTTAGTGGCTGTGGAATGAGGCCTGTGGAGGGGCCTGGAGACAAGATTCCGCCACAGTTAATGGTTTTGCTTGCATTGATCTAAGCCTAACCTCAGCTCTTGGGAGGTAATTTTGTTTGGGTGCCATGATTCTTTCCAAAACAATCAATAGTTATGAATATACAATCATAAAACTTTTTCAATGAAAAAATATATATGGTTTAAAGTGTAATCAAACATCAGTGTGACCATTTGAATCTCTTATAGTATCACTTTAATGCAGCAAGAGGTCACAGTTACATATGGTCTCCTAAAATCAGTGAATGCATAATATCTTTTGCTACTCTGTACAAGAATCATTAAATAAATTCATAAATCAATGAAGCATACAGGTGCATTACTTTAATTATCATTTCTGCTCAGATGGTTGGTTTATATAATGTAATAGTTTACTATTTCCCAGTATTATGCTAGAAAGACTTGGTCAGGCCATCTCATATTTCCTAATGCCCTATTTTTAAAACATTTTGCTTTTATTTTATTTTATTTTTTAAAGAGAGAGGGACAGTGAGAGAGACAGAGAAAAAGAGAAACAACTTTATTCAGTTTTTCACATGGCCTTAGTTGCTCCAAAACTTAGTTGTGTAAGTGGTGCTGGTGTTTGAACCTGGGTCTCCATGCTTGCCAGGCAAACGCTGAAACCTCTGAGCCACCGCTCCAGCCCCAACATTTTGCTTTTAAATGACAGTAAGAGTAGTCTTTAAAAAGTATTTATTGTGAAATCTTTCTTTCTTGTTATCATTGCTGTGTATTCTTGGGTTTTATTTTGGGAATTTCTAAAATCTGGCTCTCAAATTCAAGAATTTTCATTTATCTTAGACTCTCTTCCAGCCATTCCTACCCCCACAAACTAAAATACTAATTGTACCTTCTATGTCTGAATAATGGAGCAGATATAAAGGAGAAAGACTACTTTTAAGTAGTTAGATTTTGGGGCTGGAGTGGTAGCTCAGCAGTTAAAGTGCTTTTCTAGCATGAACAAGGACCCGGGTTAGAACCCCAGCTCCACGAACAAAATTAAATACAAAACTAAATGTCAGAGAAACAAAGGCCATAAGAAAAACAAATAAAATTGATTCTCTCTCCTTTTTTCTTTCTTTCTTTCTTTCTTTCTTTTTTTTTTTTTAAAAAAAAGTTTAATTCTGCATGGTGTTGAGAGGATAATGCAATCCTAGAGAGTGCTTTTGTCATATTGTGTTGAAACACCAAGAGCAACTAAATTAAACCAGGATGTGTGCTTGCACATGCTCCTGTGTATGTGTGTGCGCGCATGCACACACAGGAGGTGTGTTCTACAATCTCAGCTACAAGAGAAGGTCAGATGCATTAGATCCTATGGTGCAAGAAGACTCCACTTTGTTTTGGTGCTTTACTCTCCAAGCCCACTGAGAAGGCAGCATCACACTCATGGTCCTGCAGGGCAACGCTGCCTCCTCAGCCTTGGCCCACTCATTTGGCCTCTGTGGTCAACAATGGGTACCCTGAGTCAGAAGAGGAAGCAGGCTCACCCCTGGACCTGGAGTGGGAACTGCAGCCCTGATGATTTGTATTCACTCTTAGGGTCATTCTTCCCTTTCTTTGAAGAACACTGCATTTTCAAAACTGAACAGCCCTATGGTTTGATCCTGTAGAATTCAAGTCCAAAAGTCTGCTTTCATGCATTGTGCTTTTCTGCCTCATAATCTCCTGGCATAATCCCATCTCTTCCTGGCTCTGCTGTCCTTGAGAGGCAGCCAGGATCTTTTCATCAAATGGTTGCTTGGCCACTCTCTTAGTGTTCTCTTTAGAACAAGCTTTCTCATTTTTTGCAATATGCAGATTTTTTTCAATTTTTTTTCACATTTCTCTATAAATTATGAGGATCTAAGCAATATCAATACTTTGCTTAGAAATCTCAGCTTTCTCTGCTTGCAAATTTTGCCTTTCACAAAACACTCAAACGCAATTCAGTCAACCTCTGTGTTACTTTATAACAAGTATCACATTTCTTTCCATTTCCGATAACTATTCCTCATTTTCATTTTAGACCTCATCAGAATGGCTTTTAGAGTCCACATTTCTGACTAGCATTCTGTTTATGATTGTTTATGTGTTCTCTAACAAGGTGGAAGCGATCTCGCTGGCTCTCCTTGTTTCCTTCTGATTCCTCACCAGAATTCCTGCTGATGTTCATATTTGAAGTCCCGTCAGGGAAATCTAGGCTTATTATAACAGAAAACTCAAAGTGCTTCTAGCCTCTGCCCTCCACCAGTTCCAGAACCACCTCCACATTGGCACCAACATCTATATTAGTTAGCTTAGGCTGTTATAATAAAATGCCAAAGACTAGGTAATTTAAACTGAAATTGATTTCTCATAATCTTCATTGCTGAGAAGTCCAAAATCAAGTTAGTTTAGTTTCTGTTCTTTATCTGAGGATAAAATGTCATCTGTAAGCCCTCCTGGTTTATAGATGACTACCTTCTTGCTGTACCCTCACATAGCAGGGTGGGAGAAAGGAAGAGAGAGGGAGTGAAAGAGAGAATTATTTATTTATTTTTTTACTTATGTGGCTTAAGACCACAGCCTTATTGGATTAGGGCCCAGGCTTATTGACCTCATTTAATTTTAATTACCCCCTGAAGAGGCTGTCTCCAGATTCGGTCACATCGGGGTGTAGGACTTTAACAGAATTTTGGGGAAATATTGCTCCATTCATAGCAGTCTCTTACGCTGCTGTGACTGAATGTGGTATGTGGGGTATGTAGAGTCTGAATGAAGATCATATCCTTGAGATAAAGATGCTTTGCCAAATTTTCCCTCTTGACTACAAGATTACAATGCCACAGATGTGGAGTGGGTGTTTATGTTAGCCAAAAAGATTATGACAACTGCAAAAATGGGACTGTGACCTATTTCTACATAAGCATGATGGATAGCTTTCATTTTGCAAACATTTTCCAAGCCTCCGTAGTAAGCCTTATATTCCCGTGTGATTGCTCCACTCTGCACCTCCTTTTAACTCCCTCCTTCCCTCCAAATACCTGTCATATTGCTCAGCATGCAATTTAGCTTTAGGTGAACAGACAATACTTTTATAAACTTTCTGTGGAAACTGTTGTGGAAAAGCAAAGTATTACTTTTGCTGTGTTATATCTTGTCACAGAAAATAAAATGTGAAACAACAGAGGCTAGAAATATAAAAAAATTATTTATTCATAAAATTCAGAATTCAAGAATAGTTCTAACAAAAGCTCAAATCTTTTTGAAGTGGTACTCAGGTAAGTGAATAGAATACATAATGCATATTTCAAACTTCATAATCTCAATTGAATATCCAGATTTTTACTAACAAAGTTTATACTATGAAGGAAAACCTTTCCTAAGCATTAAATTTTACATGCTTATATAAAGATTTTTTTTCCTTTCTTCCTGCCTGCCTGCTTGCCAGCCTTTTCCTATTTCTCTCTCTCTCTCTCTCTCTCTAACTTTTTATGGGATAATTAAAATTCTAGGACAGTTGCACTGAATTTTCTAGGTGCTGCCTAGATTAAAGAGCACTAATATTCATGAAGGGAGAATTATTTTATATTTGCTTTTTTTATTATGGTACTAATAGATAATTTACTTACAGCTTCTCTTTCCAACATTTTAACAACAACAACAACAAAGATTCATCTTTTAATACTTCTAGGAGGGCTATTTGTGGGGACAAGAATGGATAGGACAATATAGCAGAATGCATGACTTTCTACAGTGGTGGTTCTAAAAAAGTGATGTGCATCAAATATTGGTATCTGTTTTTGGAATGTATCACCTTTAATAAGTCTGTGTGTATATGTGTGTGTGTGTGTGTGTGTAGAGAGAGAGAGAAAGCAAGAGAGAGGGAGAGAGAGAGAGAGATTGCATATAACTAATTATTTCTTGAGAACTGCCCTAGAATCAGATTTGTTTCATGAAAGAAACAATTGCTTCTCCTGCTAAGGCCAAGCCATGAAAAGTGATTAGTTTCTCTCAGGTTTGAGTCATTCACTCTTGGTGGAATCTAGATACAATGTATCTTATGAAGAATATGTAGCATTTACCAATAATAATAACATACTCAATATTCTTTATTATAAATTCCATATGCCTATACTTCAGTGTGATTTCCTATTTCTTTCAAAATTCTTGATTTGTTTTTATAACTTACTGCCAGCAATAGTGTCACAAAGTCAGATACTGAATAAATGCTTGATTACTAGCCAATTTAGCAAAAAGTCAGTCACTGATGAATAAATGTAGCTCTTACGTGAATGCTAGTTAATATTTTTGGTTATCTTAACAAATAAGACAGAAGTGAAAAACAAGTCCTACGTTGACATTTTGGTTGATCAGTGGAATGAAGGACTTCATTGCTGAATTAGAAAATGGTTTTTGAATACCAGAATAGTTTTTCCTGATTTTAAAAATGCTATCGACAGACACACTGTAACAGCTATGGACAAAATACATTTAAAACACCATCTGGATTATTAACATCTTCTGCATTATTTCTTAAGTCTATGCAATTAACAAAACAATAAATATAGAGGGATTTGTAGCATTTGCCCATTTTCATTTTATAAATGCTCACGGCGTAGATAATTTCAGCCTAACAATGAGATGTTACAGGAGGTGGAAGCAGCTAGAGATGCCTTGTGGCACTCCATTCTATGTAACCCTTCCACACTATAATACAAAAGTAGTAAATTATCTCAGAAGCCTAGATGGTATGAAAACACAGCAAAATTATTAGAAAGTAGTTAATTCTGAATACTTATTACTTTTATTTTTATATAGCTTATTATGAGTTTGTACAGTTTAATTTTTAATAATGGCTATTTAACAGCTACCTTGTAAAATTCCTGATATTTGGGTATTTTCTTACTAAATTGTGTGAGCTCTACTCCTGCATCCCAGTGCTGCCAGCCAGTCAAGGCATTTAGTGACTGCAATTCCATCTGACGTCCTGTCTGCAACCTCACATTCCCCGACTCCAGCCAGAAGCATCCACCTAAGCCATTGCTGTGATCCTGACCCATCAAAACTGAGTCATAAAAAAGTGTTTATTATTGTTTTAGGCAACCTCACATTGAGACAATTTATTATGCTGTCATTTAGCTAATATATGTGCAAACTTTACATGGGTCCCTTTCAGTAAAACACAAAAAAGTAAAAAATAAAATGATAAATCCTATCAAAAAAAATCAAAATCCAAAGCATAATTAATTAACTTTACATTTTTGGGGAAATTTTACACACAAGGAAAAAATATCTTTTAAAGAAGAAAATGATCATTTAGCTCTTTGATAAGTATAGAGTGCGCTATGGGAAAGAAAATCACTAATTACTTGATCTTGACAGTGAATTAAGATGCTTCAAAAGTAATTGTTTCATGTGGAACGATTACTTTATTTTTCTGAGAGCTTAAGCACTGTGTTTGTTAGTCTTTATCTTGAGTAACTCTAGTTTTACTAGAGTTTTAATGTCGTGTTTAGACACGACATTATTTTTGTTCAAAATGTTATTCTGCATCAAATTCATAGTGAAATTTTGTTATATAATTAACATCATAAAAATTAACAATTACAAATACTTACTGAAGTTATAACACAAAATATACAAGATAGTCTGGAAATTAATTGGAGATTAGTTGGTAAAGGCTGCCTAAGCTTAAGTATGAAGCTTGAATAATATCCTTTTGTGAATCAGATGATGTCTCATCTGAATATTTGCATTTCCCGATGTGGCAAACGTTTTTCTTTTCTTCCTCTCCTTTTTGTCCTCCTTTCCCACTGCCCCACGGACACACAAAAGTGCATTAATCATCAATCATAGTTCATTACCCACTGATTTCATTGATCTACATATAATCCCCATTCACATTTTAAAGATTTTCACTGTAATATAATATCAGTCCACACTAACTCCCCAAACTACACAATGAATGACTTTCTTGCGTTTCACTTCCCTGAACAATCACATAGCTAGTTTTCACTGGAGGTTCTATGGATTGAATGTATGTACCTTCTTAAAATCTACACCTCGAAATCCTAACCCCCATGTGACATTGTTAGGAAATGGGACCTTTAGGAGGTAATTAGATTTTAGATGAGGTCATGAAGGTGGAGCCCGGTGGAGGCATTTAGTGACTTTTAAAGAGGACCAGAGGGCTGGAGCGGTGGCTCAGCGGTTTCAGCGCTTGCCTAGCAAGCACGAGGACCCTGGTTCAAACCCTAGTACCACGTACACATCTGAGTGTTGGAGCAACTAAGGCCATGTGAAAAACTAAATAAAGTTGTTTCTCTCTTTCTCTTCCTCTCTCACTGTCCCTTTCTCTTTAAAAAAAAAAAAAAAAAAAAAGAGGACCAGAGCTCTTTCTCATGTAAGTATACAGTGAGAAGGCAGCCATGTGCCTTGGAAATTGGTCCTCAACAAGAACTGAATCTTCCCACACCTTGCTTTGGACTTCCAGCGTTGAGAACTGTGAAAATAATTATCTGTTGTTTAAGCCAGCCAGTCCACTGCTTTTTGTTATAGCAAGGTAAGCTGAGATATGAGGAAACCATCGTTCTGAGTTTTGCCTTAATCTTTCACTGCCCTTTAATATTTTTATTGTATATACACTTGTAAATATTGCATCTAATTTGTTGTTAAAGGAAGATTGCTGTGGGTGTATAATGAGATGAAAATAATGTTATCGATGGTTATATGATAAAATTGGAATGGAGACTTAATTTAGTTTGATCAATTCCATTGCAACTCCAATTCCTCAATATTTGTTGTGATTTCCATCAACTCTTAACACACATAACTAAAACATAGTCCATAATTTCTATGGGCTATTAATGTAAGATCTAAAACAAATAGACATATAAGTTATTTTTCTTTTCTCTCCTTGGCTTTCTGTTTTCTTTCTTTTTTTTTTAATAAATTAACGTGGGCATTTAAAATAATAATTTCACTTAATAGAAAAATTGATCCAGGGGTTTTGGTTGTTATTAAGATGATTATCTGTTCTTAAATGCCTATATTTGGTGTATTATAATTCCAGCACTGTAGCTGGCTCAAAACAGTGTTCGTTTCACAGACTGAATGTTCGGGAAATCTGTCACTCAGAAAGTCTTGCTCTACCCACAGAGATAGCTTCGCATTCTGAGCTGAACACATCTGCATGAACATTAATCGCTGCTCATCTTCTATTTATTTCTCAGGAAAGACCTAGTTCTTACTAGTATTCAGACTTCCTAAAGGAAAATATAAACATCTAAAAATTTTGTTTTAGTTTAAATTTTGATTTAAAGTAGATACTATTACTAGGATTTACTACAGTAATTGGTACTCATTTTCCATTTTTGTCGATAGGTTTTAGCAGACAGATATGTGATAGATACACCAATGTGTATAAACCCCAGTGAACTCCAGCCATATATTTTTATGGAAATACTGAATCATCTAGTAAAATTATCACATGAAGATAACATAAGTATCATTCATATTAAAGTGCTTAAGAGTCAGATAAAATAAATAGTGAACTTCCACTTCAAACTTAAAAAGAGCCTGCTTCTGTAAGGATAATATAAATATTCACTAGGTTGAGAAAACTGTTATCGTAAGAAAAAACTCGTAAGTGTGAAAGTGCCAGGCAATAAAATAAAAGTATAAAAATAGATTTATATAAGAAACAAATCACAGCTTTCTAAAAGGGAAATAGCCCAGCAGATAAATCGTTTTTGTTCTGTATGCCCTGTGTGAAGAGGCCAAAGAGATGACATGTCTTTAAATAAATCCAGGAGCCCTTCCCATTTAAACTATCTTTGGTGCTGTATCTATTCCAGGCACTAAAATAGTGCCATGGCCTTAAAAAATTTTCTTGCTTCTAACAATCAATATCGAGTTTCCTTTTAAATCTAACATTTTAATTTTATCTCCTTTCCAGCACAGGATTCAGCACAACTTTTAAGCCATGCTATATAATTTTGAAATATTTTACAGCACACATTTTGCCTCAACTCCATGTTATTTCAGGGATACATTATGAAGAAATTATTATATTTTTCCATTGTTCATTGTAACCACACATTACCTTAGAACATGTAAAAAGATTTGATGTATATTACTAGGACCTTGGTAAGAAAAAAAAAGAATTAAACAGCTGTACATGCTTATTGACAATGTGAAAAAATGAGCTTGTTCTGGGGGTTTCTCCTTAAAAGGACCTTTGCAAGGCTGGAGTGGTGGCTCAGTGGTGTGGCGCTTGCCTGGCATGGGTATGGATGTGGGTTTGAACCCCAGCACCTAGTAGACAATGAAGTGTCGGAGTAAGGAAAGCCACATGAAAAACTAAATAAAGTTCGTTCTTTCTTTTTTTCTCTCTCACTGTCCCGTTCTCTCTTGAAAAAAAAAAAAAAAAAAACAAACAAACAATAAAAGGACTTTTGCTCTTCCCAGGTTCCCACAATAAAATGTTTTGGTAACTTGTACTTATTGGACATCAACCTAAATAATTTTTCTTTTCTAGAAAAAGTTTCTATACAGACCATTTCACACTGGGACACATATTTCCTGTCTGCCTCACTGGGTACATGTGTACATTCTAAGACACCACAGAGAAAACCACTTTCTTATCTGGTGTGCCACACACTGGTGCCATCGATTTAATTTGGTCTTCACAGTTTTATTGTCATAGAAATGCTGCCAAACTGCTTCTTCTTTCTTTCTCTTAATTTTAATCATAAATGAGTGTCAGAGATGGTTTTGACCATAGATAATGTGTGAATGCTTCTTAGAATGAGTAATTTCCTTTGACACTGCAATTTAATTCCATTCTATTCAGCCAGGACCATGGAAAGTCCAATCAGATGACCCTGCTACCCCAGTAGAGAGAAAAAATTGCTTCTGTACCAAAAGCACTGTTGTAGACTCATGACCCGGAGCAAGCACGAGTTGGGCAAAGGATTTTGACTCTTCAGAAAGCTGATGCTTGGGTATTAGTGATAAGGTTAATGTGTCCTCCCATTGTTAATTACACATTGCAAAAGCATGAAAAAGATAGAGTAAAATATCAATCTCCTTGCATTAAATCTATATATATATATTTTTTTTTTTAAAGAGAGAGGGACAGTGAGAGAGACAGAGAAAGAGAGAATCAACTTTATTGAGTTTTTCACATGGCCTTAGTTGCTCCAACACTCAGTTGTGTACGTGGTGCTGGGGTTTGAACCCGGGTCCTCGTGCTTGCCAGGCAAGCGCCGAAACCGCTGAGCCACCGCTCCAGCCCTAAATCTATATTTTTAAATAAAGAGTTAACATACTATTTGTTTATGATGTCTTCAAATTATTTGCATTATAAAACGACAAAATAATTTTCTAATCAAGAAACACCTTCTTGAAAATAAAGTATGACTCAAAACACATTCTCCAGATTTCTCATCCATTCATAAACTAAATGATTGTGTGAATATTTGTTTTGTAATATGCTTTTATATGCATGGTGATATCAAAATGAACATAGCAGGGTTCTTTCTGATGGTCTCCTGGGGGAGAGATGCAGTAAACACATAATGGCAATAGGATACAAATTGCAAGTTGTCCTCTCCAAGAACTGTGGATATAAAATATAGAGCTTACAGGTGAGCTGAACCCAAAAGAATAACTCGAAGATTGCAGGTCAAAGAAAAGAAAGACATTATAGTCAGAATGATTAAAATGCACAAAAGTAGGGAGAAGGACGAACTCCAGGAGAGACCAGAATAAGTAATTTGAATTTGGAAACCACAAGCTTAACATGTAGAAGCTGATGCCATAGTGAAGACTAAGTTTTGGGAAGAACCACAAGGTAAGTACCAGGTGAAGGACTAAAGGAGTATAAGATGAGGAATAGTAAGATCTACAGCAGTGAAAATTTCACACTCCTTTGATTTCTTAGGCTCTGTGTTAAGATCTGGGGATGCAAAATCAAATACACCCCATGGCTCTATCCAGGTGCTTCAAGTTTAGGTCAGAGACACAATGGAGCAAGTATTCTGATTATGACTTTGTGTGTGTTCAACATGCACATGGACAGCATGCTTAAGAGCAAGGCATTTAGCATCAGGTTGTCTGAGTTTTATCCAGACTTTGTCAGTTACCGGTAACTAATTAATTCTGATCTTCTGCAAATTCCTTAATTATCACTATGCCTCAATATTATTTTTTTTTCTGTGAAATGGAATGCCTTCCCTGCAGAGTCGTTGCAAAGATGGTACCAAAACTCCATGAGAAGGCCTTAATGCATTACACTTATCCATGCTCAGTATTAGTTACATACATGCATATGCCCAAGGCCCTGTGAGAACACAGAGGAGAGTGCATCTAACTTAGACCAAGACTCAAGAAAGAGAGTGGATCATCATCTTACTTTCGTGGGATGAGTAAGAGTAAGTGCTACAAGGAAGCTGGCAGAAGAATATTCCAGGAAATTAAAACAGTGTAATAAAGTGCAATGAGATGGAGAATTAGAAATGTGCAACCTTCTTAAAGTAAGGGGAAGATGGCATTTGAAGACCTCGGAGATGAGAGCAGAGTTCAGGGAAAGGCTGAACCACATACATTGTTAGGAGGTTGCACATGGAAGTCAGAATACCTGGGTTCGATTTTGTGTATTGTGCCAAATTAGATGAAATCTTTCTATTTTATTTCCCTTCTCTACAAAAGAAGGATGGCAGTATTTCCTAGGGGTAGATTAGGAATTACTAACAACATTATCTGGCACATGGTGAATGTTATGCGATTATTAATAATGTTATTGAATTTCCAGGAGTATGGTAGAAAAAGTAACTTGTGCAATTGTGAAGGAGTTTCTTGTAACCCTGTGTGTTCTTTATCCTTTTTTAATTAAGTGATTTAATTTCTATCATTATGAACTCAGAGTTAGGCATTGATCCCTGTACTGTCAATTAATATCTCAGTGTTTGCTGGGACTAGATGCCAAGAAAATGCTTTTAATGACTGTATATATATATCTTTTTTTTTTTAAGAAATAGGGACAATGGGGTGGGGGAGGAAGGATCAATTTTTTTAGTTTAGTTTTTCATATGGTTTTCGTTGTGCTGACACGTCATTGTGTACATGGTGTTGGGATTCTAAACTGTGTCCTCAGAAAATGCTCTACATCATTAGCTATAAGAGAAATGCAAATCAAAACTTCAATGAGATACCACCTCACTCCTGTTAGAATGGCAAAAATGAAAAATACAAACAACCACAGATGCTGGAGGGGCTGTGGGAAAAGAGGAACACTACTACACTGCTGGTGGGACTGAAAATTGGTTCAGCCACTATGGGAAGCAGTATGGAGAATCCTCAAAAAATTAAGCATGGAACCACCTCACGACCCAGCTATCCCACCCCTGGGAATTTTCCCAAAAGATTTAGAATCAGCATATTATAGTGATGTGGCTTCATCAATGTTTATAGCAGCTCAATTTACTATAGCTAGATTATGGAACCAACCCAGATGCCCCTCACTTGATGAGTGGATACAAAAGCTTTGGTTCATATATACTATGGAATACTACTCGGCCATCAGAGAAGATGATATTATAGCT
>PVKS010008367.1:0-68595 GCA_004027875.1 Aplodontia rufa | reverse complement strand
CATACGACCCTGCTATTCCACTCCTGGGTATCTTTCCAGGGGACTTAGAATCAGCACACTACAGTGACACAGCAATATCGATGTTCATTGCAGCACAATTTACCATTGCTAGGCTATGGAAACAACCCCGGTGTCCCTCACAGGAAGAATGGATCCAAAAACTGTGGTACATTTATACCATGGAATATTACACAGCAATGAGAAACAATGACCTTGCAGCCTTCGAGGGTAAATGGATGGTTATGGAAGAGATCATGATGAGTAAAATCAGCTTAACCCAGAGATCTAAGGGTCAATTGTCTCCACTCATAGGTGGAGGTGGGGACTAGACCCTGGACAATGAGAAAGTTGGTCTAGTAACATGAGATAAATCCAGATAAGATGTAATGCTTTACAATCTATTACCTTTTTTAGAGTTATAAAGGGAAAAGGAAGGGAGGGATAAGGGAGGGTAATTGGGAGGGGGCACTCCTGGAGATAATTGCAATGTCCGGAATATATACACATCTTATACACATTTTATATTGTTTTGTTAAAATCTTGTAAGGTTGCTCAAAAATAAAAAAATAAAATAAATAAATAAATATCTGCTTAAGGCAAGAGAAATCACTGTGCCACATGGTGAAAGTCACTTCTATTGACCTGCTGTTCCTTGATCTTGGTTGGCACACCCCGGGCCCCGCCCTGGATGATGGTTACAAGTCAAGAAAGGTATATGGGTGAGGGTGCGAGAGCGTGGGAGGGAGTGCCCTTTCCAGCACCTTAGAGAGGAGGCTCTGAAGAGGCAGTGTTTGGGCAGAAAGTGTTCAGCAGAGGAGTTCAAGCAAGAAAACAAGTCCAAGTGCCCTGTACAGAGAAGCCCAGGTTGTGAACAGAGGGACCCCGTTGGAGGAAGAGGGGAGTGCAGTTTGGGAGCAGAGTTGAGAGCAGATAGCTTTCTGCAGGGAATCAGACTCCTGAGCCAAATCTTTAAAATGGGTAGATTTGCATAGCACAGAAAGATGGGGGCTGTCCAGGCAGAGTGAGCAGCAGAGTGGCTGCCTGGAGCCACTGGCATCTGGACCACATACTCTGCTTTGGGTGCAGGTAGCAGGCAGGAGAAAAGCAGTCAGAGACTGGGGCTACTCAGGAAGCTCAGACCTTGCCCTGCAGGCATTGGAAAGGCACTGATACCCCTGAGCAGGCCACAGGCAGCAGCGGGGACAGGGCTGGAGGTCGGTGACTGGAGACTGAGCATCTGGGGTGCTCTTACAGTGAGCAGGCTCCCGGGCAATGGGGGAGCAGGAGCCTCCAGAACTGGGCCCCAGCTGCAGGGTGAGGGAGGGTAGGCACAGGTGAGGCAGCCTAGGTTGGTTTTGCTGTCTGGTCCAGGCACCTGGCGGAGGTTATAGGAGGAGGAAAGTTGGTAACTTGCCCTCTGGGCGTCTCCTAGGAGTCCTGGGCACCAATGCTGAAGGGCAGACTACGCTCGCATCTGGGATCCAGGGCTTACAGAAGGTGCTTGGAAGCAGTATGTGCCGAACTTCAATGCTAAACTTAGCAAGCGCCCAGGAGGCGCTGATGGCAGGAACAACACAGGAGTGCCCGTGTCAATCAAGGTATGCAAGTACAAAACCAGGGAGTGGGTCTGCCAAGGTGGGGTCAACTAATACTCAACACAGCTTGTCCTGCAAGGGTGTTAGGTCCTGGGGAGGAGCCATCACACGGTGCGGGACAAATGGGAGGGAAAGATGAGCAAGCCAATGAATGGAAGAGCCACTGACCGAGTGGACTAAGCAAAGGATTCTGCCTGCACAGGTGATTGTGCCCCAAGCAGAGCGGCTGAGCAACTTCTCCTGCTTGGTGTCCAGAAACACGGGGTCAAAGGAGGGGAGACTGGCTAGAAAAGCAATGCAGAGGGGCTGGAGAGGTGACTCCTCCGCACTAGAACACTTGCCTGCCATGTGCCAGGACCCGCGTCTGATCCCCAGCACCACATGCACAAGTAAGTGGGGGAAAAACAAAACCCAGATGAAAAAAATGAAGTTAACTCTCTCTCTCTCTCTCTTCAAAAATAAAGAAAAAAGAAAACCTATGGGTAAGGAGATAAATCATATACAGAAAAAAGATTTGATAGTAATGATCAAAGTTAATGAATTAAATTCACAAGCCAAAACAGACACACAGCTTGTTTTAAAATGAGTTATAATGCAATTATCTGCTGTTGATGTTCATAAGAGCAATACTTAAAAGAGGGAAGAAGAAATATTAAAAAGATAATGGTGGATAAACATGCATTACATTTAAGAAAAGAAAGTTACTAACAATGGGAAGGGACATTTCAGATTGGCCAGAGGGGGGAAAATGCATCGAATTGAAATGAATATGAACATATGAATAGTTAACAGCAGAAGCTCAGAACGGTAAAGCAACAGCAAGCAAAATTATCAAGCAAAACATTCGAACGGACAATCATGATTAGAGGTTTTCTAACACAATTCATTTCTAAATAGGCAAATGAAGCAAATAGAAAATAAAAATAAGAAATGCACAACTGTTACTAAAAGCAATAAAGTTTGATATATGTGGGAGAACTTCACAAAAGACTGACACTTCGGTTTTTGTAATAATCTATGCAACTTTCATTCAAGTTGGCCGGGCATTAGTACACACACATGCACACACACACACACACACACACACACACACACACTTGATACATACTTCATTGAATGTAAGAAGGTGAGAAAATCCTGACCAAGTAAAATATTTAAAAATATCTCAGATATCTGAAAATGATGAAACATTAAAAATAATTTGGTCTAAGGGAAAAAGCAGGGAAATTGAGACATAATTATAAACTAATCACAATGTAAAAATCATGTGTCAGAATTTGGAAGGTGTTTACACCAGAACCTGAACCTAAATGAGTTAAGAATCCTCAAAAACCTAGGGATGAGCCCCCATATGACCCAGCTATTCCTCTTCTGGGTATTTTTTCCGGGGGATTTAGAATCAGCACATTACAGCGACACAGGGAAATCGATGTTCATAGCAGCTCGATTTACAATAGCTAAATTACGGAAACATCCCAGATGCCCCTCACTGGATGAATGGATCCAAAAACTGTGGTACGTATATACCATGGGGTTTTACTCAGCAATTAGAAACAATGAGATTGCAGCCTTTGAAGGTAAATGGATGGCTACGGAAGAAATCATGCTGAGTGAAATCAGCACAACCCAGAGAACCAAGGGTCGAATGTCTTCACTCATCTGTGGAGACTGGAGCAAAACCCTGACCATTTCAGAAGGCGATCAGCTCTGGTGTAGTAAACCCTGAAAAGGTGTAGTGACATACAACCTAAGGCATTCGGAGAGATGTACTGGGAAGGATTGGGGGAGGGACTAGGGTGGGTAGTTAGGGGGGGAATCTAGGGGGTAAATACAATTTTCAGAATATAAATATATTATTTTGTTGGAAAATTTTTTAAAACTTTAAAAAAAGAAATTATTAAAGGAGGGCTAAGTGGGCATGAGGAAGGGAATAGGAAACAAGGATATAACAAATAGAAGGGAAAAAACCATCAAATAGAAAATAAGACAAAAAGAAGACATTTCAGAAAGTTAGCAAGCTCCGGTCATCAAATAATGCCAAAATGGGGCCATAAGGAAATTTGACAAACCCAGTAACTGAGTTTAACAAGCCAAGCACAACATATTGAAAAGAAAAAGAAAAACAGAAGAAAGTATGAATAAAGCATCAAGTTAAACAATTGAGAGGCTGGAGCAGTGGCTCAGCAGTTAGAGCGCTTGCCTGGCATCAGCGAGGACCTAAGTTCAAACCCCAGCACCACATACACTGCTAAGTGTTGGAGAAACAAAGACCAGATGGAAAAATAAAGTTGATCCCCCACTTTCCCTTTCTCTTAAAATATTGAGAATTAACTAAGCATATGGAAGAAAACAGGGAAAAACAAATGACATAACCATATATAAATAAACCTGTTGACCACGTGAAACAGATGAAGTTCTAGAAAGCATAAAAGATTAATGCAGGCTTCGGATGGAATAAAACCCCTAAATGAACAAACAATGCTAGATGGATTTTAAAATGTTATCAAAAACCTCTCATGTCCCCTTACTCCCCTAGCTAACAAAACCAATTTATTATGAAGGAAGGAGGTAAATTAAAATAAACAGTAGAACTTGCTTCATTTGTGATCACAGAAGCAACATGCTTCATTGAATCTGATTAAAAAGTTAGTGTTGTATTCAAATACACACCTTGATCATTTAGTATCTACCTCAGTAATACATGGATTGTTCAAAATCAGAAACATCACAGAAACTTACCTCAATAATGGAAAAAAAAGCAAAATAATAAAATCACTCCAACATATGAAAATAATCATTTCAGGGAATTCAAATTGAATTTAAAGAAAACGTACAGGAAATTCAGAATGGGAGTATTTTCTTTAACTAATTAAGAGTGTATGCCAAATCCTACTGAAATATAGGTCCCACCTCTGCACATAACAGCCACTGCTAACAGTATAGAACAAGAAAAAAACTGTAAAGACTTAAGAGCTACAACTGTCATTATTTGTGGTTGTGTGATTTTTTTTAATCTAAAAGACTCATAACAGATTTTTTTTTACCAAAAAGTTGGCTAGAAAATCAGCTTTATAACAATGTCAAAAAGAAAATATGTTTTTACAAAACATGAAATCATCAAAAACAGCAATAAATCTATAATTATCAAAACTTTTTCATTTTTTTAAAGAGAGAGGGACAGTGAGAGAGGGAAAGAAAGAAATCAATTTCATTTAGTTTTTCATGTGGCTTTAGTTGCTTGGACACTTGGTTGTGTACATGATGCTGGGGTTTGAATTCTGTACTCACGCAAGCCAGGCAAGCATCATAACTGCTGATCCACCACTCCAGCTCCTAATTATCAAATTTTTAACCTAACAAAAGATATATAAGATTTGTCTGGCAATAAGCGTTAAAGCTCTAGGAAAGAAAATGAATAAATGCTTGAATTAATGAAAGTGTAGCTTCAAATATTAAAGAGTCTATTTTTGTTCCTAAATTATTACACATGTTTAATAAAATTCCAACCCAAGTCTCACTGGTAATTGCCAGGGGCTGAAGGGGGCATAATTAATTCATGACAAGGAATGAAACTGTTCGTGGAGTGGAGGAACCTAGACTTTGATGGTAGAGGTTCACAGCCCCATGCATATCACAACACTTAGAAATCGCCAAGTGCTGTAGCACGCACCTGTAATCCCAGCGAATCCTCCAGGCTCAGGCAGGAGGACTACAAGATCATGACCAGCCTTAGCAACTTCTGGAGATTCCTCCCAAAACTGAAAAGAAAAAAGTGATGCGTATGAGGCCTGCGGAAGAGAGCCATTGGGTTCAGTGCCCAGCACCAAGCAAAAGAGAACAGAAAAAAAAAAAAGTTAATATAGAGTGAACAGTGCAGAAAGTACTGAAATAAATCCATACGTAGAGGACACTGGAGAGAGGAGGCTGTAATAGCAAACACCGCCAGGGGAAGAGGCTACAGGTTGTAAGTGCGGCAGGTTGAATACCAGACGCTCCAGACCAGAAGGGTTTCAGATAAGGGTGGTTTCAGACTTTGAAATATTTGTAAGCACCAAACCCTCCCAGTGAGGGAAGGTCAAGACCCAGCCTCACCCATCTCCATGAAATGAAATGGAATTTCACACCTACACACACTCTTGTTAAATAAAACACAATGAGTCAAAAGAGAGGAAATGGGCTGGCGATGGCTCAGTGGTTACGGTGCTTGCCTGGCATGCGTGAATACTCGAGTTCAAACCCCAGCACCACATACACAACAAAGTGCATGAGAAATGAAAGTCACATGGAAAAATAAATAAAAATTGCTTCTCTTTTTCTCTTTCCCTCTTACTGTCCCCTCTTTCTTAAAATGAATGAAAGAAAGAAAAAGAAAGAAAGAAAGAAAATATGGAGTCAGACAGAAACGATGAATCTATCTGTAGAAAGAGACACAGTCACACTGACAACTGCTGAGAAATCAAGTGACAAGCCAGGCTACAGTGGGACATCAGTGAATCAAGGGAAAATATCTCTAAACCTCTAATTCTGACCTACTTCAACCGGAGGACAATATGTGAGTGTGTGTGTGTGTGTGTGTGTGTGTGTGTGTGTTTATGTATATGCATTTCCAGACAGACAAAACACTGGGAGAATTTGTCCCCAGCTGATCTGCTCTGAAGGGAACATTGCAGGTGGATGAACGTCATCCCAGGAGAACGCTCCAAGGAAGGAAAAAAGTTCAGAAAATGACAAACAATGGGTTAACGTAAATAGACTTAATGTATATAAGGAGCCAAAGAATCTCTACTGGTTATACATAATGCAGTTAAAACACAGGAATGCCACACCTGACCAAGGGAGGGGAGAAGGAACTGAAATATCCCAGGGTCTTCCTATTTCTGGAAGAAGAATAAACTTATTCACAGGTTTTAGACTGACAGATTAAGAACAGTATGTGTACATCCCACCCGCTGAACAACAGACTTAGAGGGTCTTGCTCTCAGAATCAAATAAGGAAAAGAACAATAACATTGTCAATTCAAGAAAGGCAAGAAGAACCGAAAAAGAAATAGAGGACAGGTGTGCGGGATTTGTACACAAGTCACCATGGCAGGTGTAAATCCAATCCTTCATTCTAAAAATAGTGGTCCAAATGCAGTCTTAAAAAGACAGATTCTGATTTAGTTTTTTAAAAATTTCAGCAAGAGATACCTCTAAAAAGTAAAGGAAAAAATTCAGCAAATTCCATCCATCAAAGCAGGTGCATGAATTTTAATGTTAAACAAAGTAACTTCACGGAAAATAATGCTGACATTCCTCCTAATTGATGCAGTGCTAAAATCAGTGAAATGAAATGACAATATTGATTTCAAAAGCACGTGACACATATCTACTTACCCATCAATCAAGTAGCAGGGCCGAGAAAGGTGATGAACCTAGAGTGTGTTGACTCAGCTCTATACAGAGGCCAAACCACAGCCTCATCCCTAGGGCTGGGGTACCTGCTGGTGCTAGGAAAGTAGCAAGTGACCAGAGGGGCCAGTCACCCACAGGGCTCAGGGGACTTCCCTTAAGGAAAACATAATATTTTTATTTGCTTTTTTTTTTAATGAAAGAAAACAAGAAAATAGACCTGAAAAATTGAAATGCCCCTAATGTCAGAGGGAACCCCTGCTGGGGGCGCTGAGCCTTCCCCAGGCTGTGCCCTAGGGGCTGTCCCCGGTCCTGCCCTCCCTGAGCCACACGCTGATGTTGCTTGTTCTCTTGTGCTGGGCTCCTATTGGGGTGGGGAGTCCCTCCCTCTCCCAGCACCTGCAGACTCCTGTGTCCCAGGGCAGAGTCCTTAGCCAGAGGCCCCAATGCTCTGGGACAAAGACCTCTGCAGGGACAGCTCCCAGAGCCTGGGAATGCCTCCTGCACACCAGGCCTGAAGGACTTCCTGCCCAGGGCTTCAGGCTCTGCAGAGTGGGGTGGGGGGAGGTGAAAGAGGAGCCGCTCCCTGTGGGGGTGAAGTCGGAGCTCCTCCCTGTGGCCTCAGGCTCTGCAGAGCAGGAGGTGCCCAGTGTTTCTGCTCTGAGGCGCTGGAGGCACGGTTGGCAGTGCCACCAGGAGCTCTCTAGCATGCCCTGCCCTGCCCTTGAGTCTGGTGTCCTGGTTACCTGGTTAGGCAACCCACAGGGGTTTTCGAGAAGCAGGTGGAATGTTGGCTGTTTTCAGCATTGACACCTTTGTCCCCCACACCCTCCCAACGCTCCAACTCTGTCTCTGAGGGCTTCATCGACCTGTTATGGGCTGGAACAGATGCATTTACCAACCTCTCTTCTGTAGCTCAGAGGAGGGTTCCTAGCCACTTTCCATCCACTCCGCAGGTGGACCTCTTGCTGGATGGGGTTGAATGAAAGGGATTGAACATGATCTTCTTCATTCCTCATTCACAAATTGAGATTCATTTTATTATACCAATCTGTACATAAAAATTAATTTTGAACTGAAAAGAGGTTTTTCCTGGGAAAGTTGTTGAATTTCCTCAGAAGGATGGGGGATTCCTGGATGCCACAGGCCATGGGCTGTCCTCTCTGCTGCTGGGCAGTTTCCGCCTGTGCTGGAACATGTCTTACAGGAGGCTTTCAGACCCAGCAGACAGATCAGGAGAGAGAGTGAAATGGCTATGTAGTCAGGACCACAGGCCCCATCCAACCGCACCTCAAAGCTAACCATAGAGAGCCATTAATGGGCCTGCTCAGGGCCTTCAAATGCAGAAGACCATGAGGCTCATCTGTGGTAGCAACTCCTTTTTCCCAAAGGGGGTAAAACTAAGAAGTTGGGGTGGACACAGATGGGAACTAGGAAAGAGTTGCTTCCTGTTTTACATAGATTTTAACCAATGGTTTTGGTGCTTAGTTTCAATGCCTATTTTACGTAGAGTTTAACCAACGATGTTGGTGTTTTTCTCAATGCCTGCTTCGCGTGAATCTTAATCAAGGCTCAAACCCCAAACCAGTTCAATCCCTAGCCTAATGCACATAGGATGGCATTCTGCTTCCAGGCATCCAGAGTCTCTGCTCTCCTTCCTTAAATAAATCCTACTGCTTTTACTCTTCCCTTCTGTGGTTGTCCATGGATTTTGTTCTTCAAATTTGCAAGACAAGAACCCAGAAGAAGCTTGGCACCAAATTCCAGGGGTGTGCTTCCACATCAATACCGCTCAATAGTAACGGGGGAAAACCCAGCTCTTAGCTGGGGAGCTGCAAGCACTATTTTGGCTGCAGAAATCTGCAGCAAGCCCAAATTCCCAGTTTTAACTGGGAATAGCTGCAAACACTGGAAAGGACTATTTTTGGCTTCAGAGTGGGCTTATATTGGTCCCTGTTGAGCAGAGTTCTCTCTGTCTGCTTCCAGGTGGCAGTGTCCTGAGCTGCTTTCCTCTGCCATGATGTTGTACCTCACCTTGGGCCCAGAGCGAAGTAATCCATCCTCTATGGAGTGAGATCTCCAAAAATGTGAGCCCCCAAATAAACTTTTCTTTGTCTTAAGCTTTTCTAGTCAGGTCTCCTGGTCACAGTGGTGAAAAAGTTGACTAAAACTATCTGCTTTGCTGGATGCCAGCTCAAAAGCCACTTGGTTTACGGCAGCTAACCCTCTCCACGGTCCACCTCTGGCTGTGGACTCTGCAAATTTTTCTCAGTTCCAAGACAGAGCCACACTTGCCCTTCCCAGATCAGTGCAGATAAGCTCCACTCCCAGTGCCCCTGGACTTGGAGGACCATCCTGAGCCACTGGCCTCTCTCCAGCTTAGTGGCTGCTTCGGCATCAGGAAGGGTTGGACCCCTGTTACAAGCATCCAGAGCTGGTGAGAACGCCCACCCGCCGTCTCCTGCCTTTCATAAAACTTCACAGAGAGGAAATGAGGCAACTACACTTTAAAAAAATAAATAAATGGCCACTGAAGTCTTCCAGCTTTGCACTTACCTTAAAAGCCGAGGGAAGGGAAAGGTTATATTTTTTTCACACTCAGGTGTCCCCATGGTAACATGAAAGATCCTTTCTACTCTGCACACCACATTTGTGCTATCAGGACTCTCCGGGGAATGTTTGCCTGCTGCAATCTAAAGTTAAAGAAAAATAGACGCATATATACAATGCTTCGGAATGTTTACTTCCCAGAGCTTCTGCACCGGCACAATCGGCTCTTATCTCCCTCCCTGCAATCTTTCTCTCAAGGGTAGATAGAGGAGCTGCTGCACTCAGCTCTGTGCAGGGTGATTGCCATCTGGAAGGCGCCTCGCCCTGTGGCATGGAGCAGGGAGGCTGCACAGGTGGTGGGCATCAGTCCTGGATGCCTGGGTGACAGAGGCCCTGCGCCCAGCAAGACCCCCACCTGGAGAAGGAAGCTTTACCGACACAGAAGCCACAGTCACAGCAGCATGGGAAGGGTCACTTGAAAAGGGACATTGAGAAAGACCTTCCTTTATTTATTCAGGACGTGTCAGTAACTCCCGGTGGCACAGGCTCATTATTTAAAAGTCTACCAGCCAGGTTGTCCCCAAATAGGCACATACTACAAATCAACATAGCCAACAAGGAAGGGCAAGATAAATACCCCTTTTCTTATTTAGCATTATAGAAACTATTTATTTTTATATATTCTAAAACCTGTAAACCAAAAATGTATTTTTATAAACAAGATTTTGAGGAGAGTCTTTAAGAGCTGGCGACACTCCTGACAAATCTCTTACCGACGTCTATGCGGACCACGTGCTAACTAGGTAATAGAATAACACAATAAAGGAGAGCGAACACGATGGACCTCGGGTCACGCTGTCTCCGGGACCTGCACGCACAGTCCTTTGCTCTTCCTTTGTGACCCTCTCAACCTTGTCTCTCGTTTCTGTTGTGGAGCGTAACTCATAGATCTGTTTCTACAGCTGAACACAGGTTATGGCGACCCTTAAGGCAGAGGCTGCTCCCTTCTAACTTCCCTGCAGCCAGAGTCGGTAGGGCGGTGGTGTCCAATGTCACAAAACAGCAAACACACAGTCCCTTCCAGCAGGCTTCAGGTTTTCATAACAGGAAGGCACAGGGTGGAGAAGAAATTAAATCTGCATGCATCAAGTGCTCTGTGGACAAGATTACACCTCACTTTCAGAAGGACCCCGTACAACAAGAACCATTTCACTTTCTAAAACGAGGAAACTAGACCCAGAGTCTTTGGGTGACACAGGTCTCAAGAAAGGTGTGTGTGACAAAGCAGTGTATGAGGTGAGGGAGTCCTAGCCAGTGCAGACGAGAGCATTCCCCAGGGTGCTCGCGGACAGAGAGGAAGGCTGTTTTGCAAGCAGGTAATTTAGAGTCCTGGCTCTTTACTAACTAATTGGTATTTCTAAATGTTACCCAGCTCCTGTGTTCCGAGCTCCCCATTGAAAGAGAAATAATATTTACCTAAAAAGCATTGCATTTATGAGATAAAAAGCACTCACGGGGGCAAAGGGAGCTCTATTTTTTTTAGAGAGAGAGAGAAAGAGAGAATCAATTTTATTTAGTTTTTCATCTGGTTTTCTTTGCTTCAATACTTTGTTATGTAAGTGTTGCTGGGGTTTGAACTCACATCCTTGCACATGCCAGGCAAGCACCATAACTGCAGAGCCACTGGGAAGTCTTAATAAATAGAGAGATCTAGTTACTGCCACAAGTCACTGTTATGGTGGGAGGGGAGGGTGTACTTGAACCTGTAATTTAACCAAACTATGTGCATCTCTGTATGGTGACTAGCTGTATCTAAGTAATGAACTTTATAAAATGCTCTCGAAATTCTAAATATAACAAAGTCTTTGCAAATCAACTTTTATCAAAGAACACGTAGAGAGTGAATCAAATGGAAGGAACTTCCCCTTCTTCTCTGGTAAAGAAGAGTCAGTTTATTTCTGCAGGGACATCTTACTGCTGGTGATCCCTGGAAGCCCTGCGGGTGGCGCTGTGAAGCCCAGTGCCTACCAGATGGCCTCCCGGGCCGATTTTCCACATTGCAGGGTGACTGATTTGTATCTCTGCTGGGCTTACATCTTCATCCCTTGCCCGTCCAATAATTCAATAATGATGTAGAGATGAAATCTTGCAGGTCAGGGTATGTTTGTAAGAATCTCAATTCTTCAGCAACAACGACAGTAGAAACTGTTTCCAGCACCGATGAGCTCAGTACAGTGATGGAGAATGCCATAACATTTTGGAAGGGAAGCTATCAAGCAGTCTATTATTGAAACTAAGGTAACTGAGTCTGCTTAAAGGGCACTACATAGCAGAGGTACTTGGTTAGTTCATACAGGAGCTGGTTTCTTGGAGGACAGTTGCATCCGGTATCAAAGGAAGCACTTAGAATACAGCTTGCAATCAAGGCTACATCGGACCTGTGACGCCCTCGCTCAGAACCCTGGTAGGTCCAAATGCAGGAACTGTTTACTGGGCCAGATGGAGGCAGGTGCTGGCCTTCACACACCCACCAGCCACACTGCCCTTCCTAGCTCTCCAAATGCCTCCGCCCAACCCACACACATTCACACACTCACCTTTCAGAACCCAGCTTCAGTTTCATTTTCAGATGCAAGAATGTCTTGACCGTCTGGAAGATATGGGTCACACCACCTGTACTGTTTCAGTGCCCATAAATACGATTGGTATTGCATTTATCTCCTTATACGGACATTCATTCAGAAGTGTTGAGTATAGAGTAGACGCTCTAATGTTTTTAATCAGATAACAGATGTGTGATGAAAAACCTTTAGTACAAGAATGAATGAACATAGAGATTCAAAGTTGCCAGTGAAAAGTGAATTTTTCTGTATTAATTCAATTATCAAAATAAAAGACTGAGTCATCATCTGTTATAGACCCATATTTTAAAAATCCTTGGAGACAAAAGGATAAGCTTTTCTATTCTGTTCATAAGCTTAGTGTAGATGAATATTCCTGTGTTATTTTTTGAGAAAGCATTCATATAAAATGTGTTTCTCATAAGCAAATTTTCATAATGTAGATTGTCTACTATTTTTATTATAATCACCCTTAAGAATGTTGCACTTTTCCTTTCTTTTTTTTTTTCCTAGAAAAACTCTTTGAGGTCTCGTTATGTTAGAAATGAGGAAGCACATGACACGCTATGGAATTTAAGCAGGCTGAGTAGAGAATTAAATCCCTGTTTGGTTAGCTCTGGCCTGTGTTCAGACTGAGCCCCTTGACAGCAGTTCCTGGCGCAGGCTCCCCGGATGGAGGGCACTGTTTCCCAGCATGCTCTGAATAGAAAAGAGACTTTCCTTCTGCCTCTGCAGTGAACCAGCTGAGTAAGAGGGGCCTCTAAGTTGGGTTGTCTCGTCACCTGCACACCTGGGCTGGGAAGGTTCTTTGATCTGCCTCCAATCTCATATACAGTAGCAGGGCTGTCACCAGCTTGGGTGACTGAGGGGCAGTGCAGGGCTAAGGGAGAAGCAGGAAAGCAGAGGAGAGTGCAGGCAACCATGTTCAAGTCATCCTCTGTGAGCGCCAGTCATTTCCGCCCTGCAGCGTGGCACACTGCTACCCTCTAAGACGGCAGCGCCCTGCCTCTAATGCTTATATCTGCACCTCCAGGTGTCTGATGGACAAATACCTTGAAAGTCCACACTGAAGGGAGAGGAAGCAGAGGGTGCTCTGAGGAATGGCACGGGTTTGGCCTTCGGCTGCTCTTATGCCTGCTCCTACAGCAGGGAGGTGTGAAGCTGATTGGGGAACTTGCATTATCATACCAAGTGTTTTGCTCAGCGGTCCTCAAACTTGAGCTTATACCAGAATCACCAGAGGTGCTGCCTGAGCACCACTCGGAGGGGTTCTGATCCAGTCCATGTCAGGAAAGCCCAGATTTTTCTAATTTTCACCAATTCCAGTCAATGCTATACTCACAGTTCAGTGACCACACTTTTAAAGCCAAGGTGGGGGCACACTGGGTGAAGAAAACCCTTTCTGAATCCCAATCTCTTTTCCACCCAGTAAAAATGGACCACAGCAATTAAGTGTCCCCAGCTAAACCTTTCTTTCTTTTCTTTTTTTTTTTTTTTTTTTTTTTTTTTTGCGATTTTTGTGTGCCCAAGCATTCGGTGGGATCCTGGCCATCATCTCCTATTCCTCCCCTGCTCTTCAGTAAAGAGGTAAACACAGGGCAGTTGAGGAGGTGTGAAGACACGTATGTCACATTCTTCTTCAAAGGTCACTGTGGTTGCTGTTCCGTCTTGGTGGATCCAGAGAATCCACCGCGCAGGTGCTCCTAGGACTTCCTATCCAGCAAGGGTCACATCCCAGTAGTCAACGCAGAGAAGGAAAACACGCAACACCCGGGAGAGCCAGCAGAAAACCATGAGGCATTAGAGGTGATGGGTTAGGCTGGCAGGGTCAAGCGCACCTCACTGGAAGGGGATTTGAACTGCACTTGGTGGTTTGCCCTTGTGTGTGTGTGTGCACCTGCTTCCAGATGGGAAGGCGATTGTGTGCCACAGGAAGAAAATATGAAAGTTGCAATTCTAATGATTTTTACCTAACACTTAAAAATTTGCCACTGAGAGTGGTATTTTCACCCACAACCAAGTGACAAACATGATCCTTGTATTGTGCCTAGAGAGAAGGTTCCATGACACCAGAGTGGATACCTGTCACCTCCTGTGTTATTTTAATGAAATAATACATAGAGAAATGCACAAGGGGCTTGGAAATGTTTAACAAAAAGCCATGGTTTAAGACCTGCAGATCTTACCATGCACAAATGGGACAATTCCACTGTCTCTGTGCTTTCTTGAGTTTGGTTGTCATCACACTGTGAACAATGACAACCTCTAAACCACATGACCAACTGGACCCTTTGCACTGTGGGCTTAAAGCCACAATTATTTCTGTATGTGCATTACTCTTAATGTGGGTTTTGCCCTTGCATATTTAATTTAAAGATAAATATCCAAAGAATGTGTTGGCAAATGGATGTGAAACCTCAAAATTACGTTTTTCTTTAGAATCCAAGTGAAACCAAGACCAAGCATTAAGCAACTCAGGTGCACGAATCAAAACATTTTCAGAGAAAGACATGAGTCCTGCTTGAATTTTTTGTGCATATTTGGGAAGACCTAGGCATAGGTTCTTAGACAAAAATTCGTATAAACATATTAGGTCATAATAATAATGCACATTTATTTTAAAGTGAAATATACATGCATTATAGGGTATGTGCCCAACACATGTTTTAGCAAATAAATCGACATGATTTAGCATTTGAGTACTGTTGCCTTAAGGGTGGGCAGGATTCTATATTCTATTGACCAGAGTAATGTCCCAGAATAATTTGCAGATGGTACAAGTCACTCTAAAATATCAATCAATTTAGTATCCACAGCATCCAGTGAAAGAGCATTGTCGTGAAAGAGCAATTTAGAAATTAATTATTGAGCAGATGTTAAACTAAGATACAAACCATTGCATGATAAATAAGTTCATATTCTCTTTTTCAAAATAAGGCTTGAGGACAGCACAGTAACATTTCTAGTTTGTCAGTGAAACGAAAACTGAATGGCTTGTCCAAAAGGAAGCAAGCATTAAAGTCCTCCAGAGCATATGTATATATTTATATCAACAGCATAAAATATTGTCATTTGGTTCAACAGTTGAAATTACATTCAGCATATTTTTGTATCTTCTTTTTTTTCTCACAGCGAGTATTTAACATCAGAATCATAATGTTTAAGTAATTACTTATTCTAATTACTTTAGGCAATGAAAGATATTTATACCTTTTTAACAGTAAATCCTTAATTAGCATATTAATCAAAGGATGAATAATTTACAAGTGCAGTAGCTTATGAATTATTCTAAAAGAGACCTGGTACAGAGAGCTCAGAAAGTTTTCCAACTCTGTGAAATGTTCGTGGACACCTCGCCAAGAGTCTTACTATCAATTCTACCAATTAGGCAGAAAACTAAGAGTAAGACTCTCAATAGACCAGTGATATTTAAAATACACCAAGTGCATTCTTTGAACCGAGGTCCTGATCTCTCTTTGGCCCTGTATGAAAGGCAGAGCTCATCTGAGAGGCTATTTGACAGAGAACCCAGGGGCACCAGATGGGCCGTCCAGAGGGCTTCTGCTTAGCCTGTGGGGCACTGACCAGGAGGAGCAGGGCCTCCAGGGAGTGCTGAGTAGAGCTGAGCAAGGGGCCTCCAAGGGCTTGAGCACAGACGAGGGGTCTGTGTTTAAATCAGGATGCGCTCCACCTGGGATTTCAGGACACCAGCTTGGATTTCCCATCTCAGCATGCATCTCTGTGCTCAACACGAAACAGGCCACACAGTTTGCTAGTTTCAGGAGAATGGGCCCCAAGTAAAGATCTGAGTCCATCCTGTCTTTAGACTGATCTATTTAAATTTCTGAGTTACCGCGTGCTGTGAGTGATGGTCGTCGTAACAGCTGTTGTCGGGCATAACTCTGTTACACCAGGCCCTGAGAAAATGGTTGAGAGTTTGATGCATTGTTGGACCACATGGGGAGAGGGGGTGTCAGGGGGTGCCCCTGGAGGGTGACTAGTCTGACCCTGGGGGACAAGCCCGAGCTCTCCGCTGCGGGTCAGCTCACAAGTGTGCCCTGCTCAGGTCTGGTCTGTGGGAGGTGAAAGGTACAGGCTGCTCTTGCACTTCCTGGGGCCTTGGCAGTGGTTCTAGAACTGCAGGTGGGGCCATCAGAGAATCCAAGTGGAAAGAGGGGAGAAAGCGACTCAAAACCTGACACGAGGCAGGCTCCACACTCCTTCCTCACATGTGTGCTTACTGGGTCCCAAGTTTTGAGCTCTGTAAGTAGGAACATGAATGCATGAATTCCTGAGTCAAAAGTTTTTCCACATCAACGCAGTTTGATTTCTAATAAAAGTGTTTTAAAGTCTTAAAATTAGTGAATAATATCACCAAGGAAATTTCTGGAAGAGGAAGGACCAATGCGTATCTCTCAAGTGCAGTGTTTTTCATGGGTCTTGAAAATAAATGGCCCTTTTTAATTAGCCAGTGGATTCTCATCCTGCAATTGCGAAGTGGCCTTCCACAGGGCCTATTGAGCTGAGAGTGTCAATAGTCTCAAATAATGTATGTTCAATATCTGTTCAACAAAGGCATGAAAGGTAAACGAAGTCAATTAATAAATATTGAATAAAATCACACTCTAATTACTAATAAGTGCAAGAATATAACCATTAGAGAGAGGGCAGTGTGAATATTAATAATGCTTCATTCAGTTCCCTTTTCTGCTTGAGTGTGGAAGTGCCAGCCACTTTCTCAGAAATGCTTGTATTGCAACCAAAATGAACCAGCAGCAGAAACACAGATTCTTTATATCATGATGTAGCAAAGAAGATTCAAGTAAATTATTCTCAGTAACGATATTAAACAAACTCCATGAAGTAGAGCTTCTCAATTATTGTCCCCAATGTTTATTCTTAATCAGTGCAAGAATCACAATTATTGAAGAATCAGCAGTCTGCCTTGGGTTCTTCTACATATTATAGGTCTTCTTCACTCACAAAAAATTCTTGGTGTGCAATTTTGCTGCAGACTATAATTTAGAGAGCATTAATACAAAGGCCAACATTTATATAAAAATGTTCACCATTTTCTCCAGTGGCAAATAGCTCTGGCATGCTGTAGACACTTAAGTTTACTTATGTGCAATGGACAGCCTGTTCCAAGCAGAAAGAGAATTGCAGAACGAGACCACTTTTCCAACCACTCACCTGAAAGCAGCTCACAGCTGCAGCCTCTTAGGCTTCCCCGCGCCACCAAGCCTCGCTTTTTCAAAGCAGTATCTCTCTTACCTCTGAGTTTCACATTGTTCTAGGTGAAGGGCTGTGTTATCTCAGTCTGCTTTGAGAGGAAGCCTGCTTTGTGCTAATGGAGGCAGGATGAGAGCATTGGCGGCGCAGGCTTAAGCACACGTGGTGTTGGCGAACCTGGCAGAGCAGGTGCCAGAGCATTAAAGAAGCACAGCCCAGAGCTGCAAGCTGTCAGCTGTGGGATGAAGAGAGAAAGACGGACCCACCCCCACGGGACGCTTCCACGTGCACACCTTTGCCGCTTGGGTCCGGTGGCTTTCCCTGCCTGAGGCTCCCTGTTAGGTTTAATTACTCAGTGGGATTGGCTGAGCTGACACTGCTTTATTTCACTCCTTCAATCATCAATTTCTTCTTGCAGCCTGGGTCACGTCAGGCCCTCCAGCAGCCAGGGAGGACGTGAAGATGCAGCGTGGAGTCCTTGCAGAAAGCATCTCAGGCTGGGGGGCAGGCAGTGCCACGACCCTCCCCTGGCCTCTGTCAGCACGAGCTCTGCCCTGCTCCTGGACCCCAGGAGCTCCACATCAAGCAAATTAATCATCACTTTTCATTTCAGGTAAGGCTGCAGAGTCCTCAGCCATAGTCAAAACCCAGCTAGTGAACTAATAGAAGCTGCTGCCACCCTTGGCCCATTTTTTTTTTTTAAAAAGCAATTTTTGTTTCATTTAAAATAGTTTTAGATTTACAGAAAAATCGAGAGTAGCATAGAGCTCCCCATGACTTGCTCCAGCTGCCATGTTGGTAATACCTTGCATTAGCACAGTGCATTTGTCAGAATTAGTAAGTCAGCGTAAACACGTTCGTTGTTACCCACTAAAACCCACAGTTAGGCGACGCGCCCATGGTTTGCCCCTGGTGCTGTTCTTCCGGGTCTGGATCCCACAGTAAGCTGCCAGGGGTCCTGGGGGACCTGTGCTGTGTCCAGTCCTAGACTTTCTTGGTTTGGAAGACACTGGCAGTTTGAGAAGAGCTGGAGGGTGTTATGAGGGTGTCCCCAACTCGGCTTTTCCTGACGTTTCCTCACGGTGAGATTGGGGTGAGGGTGTTGGGAAGGAGGCCCCAGAGGTGCCACCGCAGGCTCTCCTGCCCCATCTCGGTTGTGCGGGACTCCCGGGGTGCTGGTTCCATCACCTGGCCGAGGCAGCCTGTGCCAGGCGCCTGCGTGAACTACCCTTCAGCCCCTTCCCACGCTGCACACCTTGGAAGGAAGTCCCTGAGTGCAGGCACCTGCGCTCCCATCTTGGATCTGGGACCTCCCTTGGCAAAGATTTCACCGAGCCCATACTTGGACCTGTGAAGTAGGGACGGAATGTCTACCCTGAAGCGTCGCTTCGTGAGAAATTGCTGTTTGGGAGCTTGAGCGCAGTTTTAGGAGGGTTCTGCTATGCTTTTTTGTTTTTGTTTTTGATTTTTTTTATAGTGAGAGGGAGATAAAAAGAGAAAATTAATTGTATTTATTTTTTCATCTGGTTTTTGTTTTTCCAACACTTCCTTGTGTATGTGGTGCTGGGGTTTAGACCTGGGTCCTCATTCATGCCAGGCAAGTGCTCCAACCACGGAGCCAATGTTTCAGCCCACTGCTATGGTTTTGATGTGTAGAAGTCTCAGTCTCTGGTGCTGTGGTGCCTGCAAGAGGTGGGGCTTCATGGGAGTTCTCTGGGCTACAGCCTGAGGAGGGACTTAGGCAGCTCCCAGGGCACTGTGAGCTCTGCCAAGACCAAGCTGCTCTCAGAATGAGACGGACCCCTGTCTGCCTGCTCCCTGGCTCACCACAGTCTGTGTCTCCCCTGCTACCTATGGTTCTGCTGTTCCGTGAGCTGCTCCTGCAGCCCAGCTGTGAACCAACACAACTGGGAGCCCCAAATCCCTCCTGCTTGTGAACATCCTGCCACAGGTATGGCATTAAGTAGCAGAAAACAGACCAAGCCAACAGAAGTGGCATTTCATAACACCGTGGATGTCCCAGCCTGTCTCACTGCAGTAAGGTGTGCTTGTAAATGCAGATCCGTGACCCATTTTCTACAAACCACAGCTCCAGAACTTCAGTGCTAGACTAATATGTATTTCCTGATAAGTTATACTCTAATATAATTTTAAAATGAGGCACAAGGAGCAGATTACACGTTCCATTCCGCACTTTGCAAGCAATCCATCACATGCCCCATGCTGATGCTGACGATAACTTATGTACATTCTAATACTCGAGGCCCGTATTGGTGAAACCTGGTAAGTTCCACATTCACCCCAGTGCTCAGCAATCTTTCTCCCCTTCATAACCGCCTGGTTCAGGGACCTGCTATTTCCAGCGGGTGTGTGGAGTTGGGTGTGTGAGGAGACGTGGCTGTGATTGGCACTCACCTGGTTGTGCAGTTTCCTTTTGCCACATCCTCGCACAACCTGCACACACAGGCAGGCTGTGCTCCGGGTCAGTTCTGCTTATCCACAGCTCAGCCACCTTCCAGCCCTCGGTCCATGGCCCTGCCCTGCAGGAACACCTGCAGTGGGCGTGGAGAGCCCACCCACCTTCAGCCAGAAGAGACAAACGTTTCCTGCAGACGAAAACAAATTGCTTTCCTTTGTTTGTTTTAGTTTACATGGGGAAAAAATATCCCGGGAGGCACCCTTGAAATTTATATTTGGGGGCTGGAGCGGTTGCTCAGTAGTTACAGGATTTGCCTGGCATGCATGAGGACACAGGTTTGAACCCCAGCACCTCGTACACACATGAAAAACTAAGTAAATCATTCCCTTTCTCTCCCTTTCTCCCTCCCTCTCTCTCTCTCTCTCTCTATGTCCCTCTCTCTTTAAAAACATATATATATTTGGGAATGTGAAATAAACAGAAAACTAGCTATTTTCTTTTCATTTTTTTCAGAGCAGATAGCATAGGAAGAGACCCACATGGCCTGTAAAACTGTTCAGTTAAATAACTTTTAGGTTTGTTTATTTATTTATTTACAAGAGAGAGGTACAGTGAGAGAGAGAGAGGAGAGAGAGAAGAATCAGTTTTAGTTAGTTGTTCATGTGACCCTTGTTGCTCCGACACTTTGTTGTGTACATGGTGCTGGGCTTGAAACTGTGTCCTCACACATACCAGGCAAGCACCAAAACTGCTGAGCTACTGCTCCAGCCCCAACTTTTATGTTTAATGTTGAATTTCTGTCCTTCAATGCTGACTTATATATATATATATATATATATATTATGCTTTTAGTATTAAAAGAAAATTTTTAAACACTGAGTTATGTTTAATGAAAGATTTCCAGTAAATAAGAATTAAATTAAGAAATTAATTAATTATTAATTAAGAAATTAATATGAATTAATGTTGCCAAATTTAATATATTTGATAAATACAGAAATCAATTTGATCAGACAGTTGTTTTACAAATAAAATGAAAAAGTAGAAGACCTCACAACTTAATGAAGTTGCTATTATCTGCCATCAGGCTACAGTTATATTGTGATGGAATGCATTCTGTAGCAAGAGATATAACATAAATCTTGGCTATGTATTTTATTGGCCTGTATATTTACATATACATCCATCTTATTAATGACTTTGTCTGGTTTGAAAATAACCATATAATAATTATATGATGTTCTTTGCCATATTTATCGGTAAAGAAACTTATAATAAAATATCACAGACACATGCACAAACTCTCTCAGCTGCTCTGAGCTCCACAACAGTGTAAGTCATTGTGCCAATTAATTAGTCTGTGATTTCTATTGGGAATTCTAATCAAGGCTTGGGTGCAAGTGTGTTTCACAGCCAGATTGAGAAACCAAGACCAGAAAGACTGGTGAGACTAGCAGCCCCCAAAACACGCAGCGGAGGTCTGTGTGCGCAGGGCAGGGCTGAAGACCAGTATCCAGCGCAGCCAGGTGCATCTGAGAGCACGCTGCAGAACAGAAGCTACGAGCAAGGCACCCTTCAGAGCCGGGCTGTCAAACTGATATCCAGGAGAAAGCATGGATCCCAGCAGGTCGGAGACCTTCAGAGAGTCAGAAACCAGAAGCTGTAATTTAGCCTCTGCTCCGCGCATCGTGTTCCGGCACGCTAGCTTAGTCTTTAAAGCATGCTGCCTCTCTGCCCTGTCAATGTCATCCGTTATTCCAGGTGGCTTTGTGGTTAATTCCTTAGGATAATCCACACTAGGACT
Source organism: Aplodontia rufa (assembly GCA_004027875.1). Taxonomy (NCBI): domain Eukaryota; kingdom Metazoa; phylum Chordata; class Mammalia; order Rodentia; family Aplodontiidae; genus Aplodontia; species Aplodontia rufa. The sequence goes on along the minus strand of PVKS010008367.1, from coordinate 46,983 downwards.
CATTGATTTGCAAATAAAGACAATTTTATTTCCTCAATTCCAATTTAGATGTTTTAAAATCTTTCCTTTCTCCCTTTCTTGCCCTCCCTTCCATTATTGCACTGGCTGAAGACTGTGCTGCTATTGAATGAAAGTGGCAAGGGTGGATATCATTGTCTTGTCCCTGGTGTAATGGAAAATAACTGGGCCTTCAAGAACTGTGTGCTGCCGCTTCCGGTCTCTGAAGGACTGGCTCTGGAGTTGTAGGCGTTCTCTTCTGTTCCTGACGTGTTGGGTTTTGTCAAATGCCTTCTCTGAGATTACTTGGTGGGCATGGTTCTCTTCCTGAACGAACTTGGCTTATTCTCTGGATAGACCCCTAACTTCCCCCACACCTTGCATCCCCCGTCCACGCTGCACACTGGATTGATACGCTGCTGTTCTCCTCCCCTAAACCTTCTTAGGCTCCCTGCACGTGTGCTCCTGAGGAACGCCACGCTGCCACACTCTGTCCTGCAGGAAGACCTCCAGTTCCAAAGCTGGCTTCTCAGAACGAGCTCAGAAGAGTTTCCTTAACCTATATTCTCTCAATTTGGAAGAAGTGGCATTATTTAGTCTTTAAATAGGTTTGAATCTTCTAGTGAAGCCCCTGGATTTCAGCTCTTCTTTTGAGAAAGATTTTAAATTACTATTCTAATTATTTCTATTGCTGAAGTTCTATTTTAAAGTCTGATTCTCCTTGAGACTTTTTGTTGATTTACACCTTTGTTGGAATCTGTACATTTCTTAATGCTATTCATATTTTCTTACATTCTTTTTAATTCCAGATTTTAATAATTCATAGGCTTGTTCTTGATTAGTAAATTCTGTTAAGCATTCCAAAGAAGCAACTTCTGGTTTTAATGATTTTCCATAAAACACTTATCTTTGCTGTTTTACTAATTTTAGTTCTGTCTTCAGTATTCTTTCCTACTATTTAATTTGAGTTTTCTTACTGTTGGTTTGGAGTCTTTCTCCTTTCTTGCACACAACTAAATGTTGGAGAAACAAAGGCCAGATTAAAAAAACAAATAAGATTTATTCTCTCTTTCTTTCTCCCTCTCTCTTTAAAAACAATAGACATGATGACCAATGGAATATAATAGAAAACTCTGAGACAAACCCACAAATCTTTAAACATGTGATATTTGACAAAGGGGGTCAAAATATAACATGGAGGAATGACAGCCTATTTAACAAATGGTGCTGGACAAACTGGACAATCACTTGCAGAAAGCTGAAATTAGATCCTTATCTCTCACCTTGCACAAAAATTGAAATGGATCAAGGAACTAGGACTTAAACCAGCTACCATATAACAGCTAGAAGACAAATTAGGAGTAACACTCCAGCATATAGGAGTAGGCAATGACTTTCTCAACAAGACTCCCAAAAAGAAAGAATTAAAGTCAAGAATTAATGAGTGGGATGTCATTAAACTAAAAAGCTTTAGCTCAGCCAAGAAAGTGGCTAAATCCCAATTTTTGTAGGGCCAGGGTTGGAAGTTATAAGGACATGGATCCATCGGCACCACCCTACTTAGCTCAGGTTATTCTTTCCCCAAAGTGTAGAAAACATGAACATCCAACTTGGCATACAATGGTAACAACAAAAAAATTCTGAAATAGTGTGCAACAGAGATTTTTTTTTAAAAAGACATTTATATGGATTATGAGGATTACAATAATGTGGAAATTCATCAGATAAATACTTTTATTAGAATTGTGAAATCCTTATGCACGTGTACTTACAAGTGCATAATGTGTATAATAGGATATGAAAATTATATGCATTTTAACCTGGAGTTATTTATTAAAATGCTATTACATGTTTAATAACTGTGTATAAAATATTTTAACATAAAAAATGCTCTAAAACACATATATTAAATATCTTTTGTGCGTAGTCTAAATAATAAATATTTTTTCACCCAAATTAACCTTAGAGAGTTACTTGAAAAATTGGAAAGAAAATTGAAAATTGGAAAGATTAATTTTTGACCTTTTTTTGTTATAAATACAGAACAGATTAGAAAATTTAGGCACAAAATCTCAGTTCTGGCCGAATATGAAGGTGATGCTATGTGCGAAAAAGCGAATTTTTCCAGTAACCAAGGACCAAAGAGTTCAAGGTTTGCAAATTAATTTTCCCATCGTAAACTGTCCCCAGCAGCTAACAAGCAGCAGGCACAGATGAGCAGCTCCAGGCCAACGTGTTCAAAAGTCCACGGATTTTAATCAGATCCGGAAAATGTTTTCCATTAAGATTGTGCTCTGAGTGAAGCTTGTTTTCTTGGTGTTTCTTCCCTTACCTACTGATTTTTGGTACTTGAGAGGATAAGATGCAATTTCCTTTTGAAACACACGTGTGACCTAGAAGCACACTGTTTCAGATTTATCTTATTCTTTGGGAAACCTAATTGCTTATGAAAATCACAAGGGAAAAGAAACAGGTCCATGAAATTAATCATTTGAGAGTTTAGCAAGTGCAGATAAAATATTTGTAAAATACGTGCCTTGCTGCTTATAATAGCAAGTGTCCATATTCAAATTCCCTTGTGCGAGTGTCTTCAAACCTAAGATTTCACTTATCTGAAAGGTTCACTAATTTCAGACATTTAGTTATAAAAAGACTCACCTCCCTGACAAAAAGAAAACAGAACATGCATTCACAATCATTTCAAACACAAAATCATTGGCACTTCACCTTTTTGTCTATTTTTGAACTGCCCACAACGATTTGTGTCTGTCAATAGCAGAGTGTTGCAATATGTTCATTTTTATTTAATTTTATTTACCAACGACATAATTGAATCTCAGAGAACAACACAACAGTCCCCGGGCTTGCCCTTCCCTGGGCATAGCCCGCACTCTGGTGTGCCTGAGCGCTAGCAAGCATCACACCCCAACTACGGAAGTCTACGGCTTTGACGGTGTAGGCGACCTCAACGTTCAAGCTTCTGTTTAAACGCACACATCTCTAAGGATACTTAAACACATGAGCAGGCTCTTTAGTAATCAGCTACGATCTTGATTAAAGAACGCTCTTTTGGAGATATTAGGGACAGAAACAGGAGAGAGGTACACAGGAAGAGCCTTGGGGCAGGGAAGGGCCCTGTGCAGCAGTGGCCAGCCCGCTCCACAGGAGAGTGAGATTTTCTGTGATTAATTAAACTCTCAGCATGCAGATTCTCAGCAATGACTTCGGAGATTGTTAAAATGAAGAAAATATCTACCCCAGCTGAAAGAGAACTCTGTACCTGCCCTGGTGCTGAATCATTTATACCTCAGTTATTGCCACCACCTTCTGAGTTAGCTCAAGTCCAATTTTGTCCTTAAAGAAGCTAAAGTACTGAAAGCATATATAATATACTTAAAAATTATAGCTAATCAGAGAGTGCATCAGAATCTCACCCAGCTGTTCTTTATCCTTACGGTGTCCTGCAGATCTTGTCGTCCTGCACATATGTCAAACCAAGCTTTTTCTTAGAAATTGACGTAGAGAATAATGTACGATTTACTAAAAACTGCATTCTCCCGGGCACTGAAACACACGTCAAGGACAAGTACAGATTTTTCTCTACGTGAATACCAAATGTGTACACTATTTCCCTATCCTGAGTTCTACCTTGGATGTGCCACAATCTCAGAGACTGAGGTCAGTCGATGGGACCAGCAAGAAGAGGTTTAAAGACACACTGGGATTCCTATTTCATTAAATGCCATTATATAAAAGAAACAAACTTCTTCGGTAAAAAAATGAAACAGTCACTAGATACAATGAAAAATTTTGAGTTTTAGGAATAGCTCTCCAATATTGATTTAATGGGAAGAAATGAAAATGATAAAGTTTTGCAATTTTATGCAATAGCTTGATCATGCTTAATACGTTAATAACATGGCGTTATCCTAATAAAAATTTGAAAACCTTCAACTGATAAAAATGTGTAACTGATAAAGGAATGTTAATTCCATGGAAACAGCAGGGAAATTGGACAACATATATTCAGGAAATGACTTTAGATATTGGACCACATATAGCACTAGACTACAGTTCTTGAGATAAGGGAATTTAACGACAGAGATACATAGCAGAGCTTTTTCATGATTTTTGTGCACAGGTGCTTTCTGTACAGTGAGGAAGAGAAGCAGAGGTCACCATTAAACTAAGCTTGAGACGCAAACTTTCGACATCAGTGAATATTTGGAGACTGGAACCTGCATGGAGAATATCAGAGAAAAGGAGCCTACATAGAGCAGGCCCATAAGAGCACAGGGCTCTTGTTGAACCTTAACCTGACTGCGCATCTGACCCATGGTGTAACACTGCACAAAGCTGGACAAACTGCAAGCTGAGGTCCGGGTGGAGAACATGCTAGAGGTCTTCACAGACAGAGCTGGGAGAACGTGGAAAATCCAGTCATTCAAGGACCCCAGAAGATCCACACCTTAGGGTAACTCCAAAGCAACCCTGGGAAAAGTTCACCCTAGGCCTTCTCTAGCGGAACTTAACCCGGGCTGCAAGGAGCGGGCGGCTCTGCAAGCCACTGTCAAACAATCTTCATGGTGTTCTAAGTGAGAAAATAGAATCCAAACACACAAACCTCACTACATTCAGTATTTCAAGAAGACAATGAAAAATTCAAAACAGGAAAAAGGGAGAAAAAGCAAAAAGTAACACTTAAACTAAAGAGGTCACTTGTGTTTTGCACCCCGAGTCCTCTGCCCGGCCCTCTGTGGGCCCAGCAGGCCCTTCTATTCCTGGGCATTGTCTTGGCGACCCCGACACACCTTCCCGGGTTCCATCTCCTAACACTGAGCACTGCGCACCTTCTCAGCAGAAACAAGCCAGGCCGGCGGTTCTGGATGCTAATGTCAAAGAAAGATCCATGAAGTTGGAACTCTATTTTGTGAGCATCTTTCAGATATTAAAGAGACATTTTTTTGTGAAAGCAAAAGTTGAGATAATTTATTGTCATCAGCAAACCAACCTGCAATGCAGGAAATTTTAAAGAGAGCTATTTTAGATGAAGAAATAAAAAGTGAGAAAGGAAGGAAAGACAGAAGGAAGGAAGCAAGCAGGAGGAAGGGAAAAAGAAAAGAAAACACAAATTTCCACACAAAAGAGGGGTTATTGTTATGTATGCTGGAAGTATTAAAAGGACCTACAGGAAAAATGAAAACATGTGTCAAAGTTTGAAATTTGGATATTTCTAAAAACAACAGAAGACACACAAAGGGGTGTTTCCATATCTACTAAAAACTGAGTTTCCAGTTAAAATCTCCCCTTAAAGAAAACTTCAGGTCCAACCACCGTTGCCAGTGGCTCTAACCAAGGTTTTTGTTGTTTGTTTGTTTGTTTTTGTTAAATATGGTCTTACAATTAGGACGGAATCATTATCAAACAATCAGGAACAATGTCTAATGACAGAGCAAGCCAAGGCTGATGCCATTCCATGGTTCCCCCGCCTTGGGTTCCCCATGGTTCCATGTTTCCCCCTATTAAACCCCCATGTTAACTGGACTTCTCATGGAAGAAAGTTCCCCTCCGAGTTGATTCCCCCATACGCCCTCCCTCCCTCCCCTTCTCCCTGCCCTGCTCCCTACGTCCCCCAGCATCCTAGGCCAGGCTCCCCCTGATCGTGTGTCTTCTCTCATTTGTGGAAGCTAGAATACAATTGGAAAACAGTATGATAGATTGCTAAGCCAGTACCTAACCAACGTTCTGGGGAGACGTTATCCAGAAGCTATGTTCTTCTTAGGGAAACACAGGTGAGTGAAAACTTCTGTGGGACTGCATGATGTCATCGTTGCACTGATTCTACACTGAATAAGGCCTAAGAATGTGGACCTTCAGGCCATCATCCCTCAGACACAATCTTGAAAAGTCTATGACAAAGTATTAACCTCCAACACGCAAAACTATAATATAGCAATGCCAACTAGAGTTTTCCTCAGGAACCCAACATTGATGTAATGCAACATCAACATCTTCAAAAGCTAAGACACCACTTCCAAAATCCCATGCTGAGTGGGCAGTGTCTGGTTCCCTGCTCAGATCTCACAGGTCAGCTCCCATAGCCCCATCAACACTTTCAAGGATGTCAGTCATCTTCACATGCCCAGGACAGAAGGAGGAAATAGGAAGAGCTCCCTTGGCTGACACCTTGTGAGCACACAGCTGATGGGTTTCCAGCTGGGGTGGGCACAGATGATTTCCTCAGAGGGCACTTTCTGATGTTATGAGTTCTTCCTGAACATTCTAGAATGCTCATTATTTAAAAAAAAAAAGTAAAAAAAAACACATAATCTGTTTTAGGGGATCAGGTGATGGAAAATAGTTTTTTTCACCATAGGTTATAAGTATGATTAGCTTTCTCCTTAAATCAGTGTGGAAGCTCTGCTTCACAAAGCTATTCTTCCTTTATTCTATTAAGTTGGGGCGTAACTATAAATAGTGAAGGTAAAAATACACAGAAACAGTTGTTTGGAAATGAGCTCAACTCTGCACTTACAGGGTAAATATAATTACACACATGTAAATTTAAATTTAGAAACATCCTACCAGCATAACCTAAATCCATATTAAGGAATCTCATTTGTACATTGTCGACCTGGGAACATAGGTTTAGAATCTCACAGGTCCTTCTTTAAAACCAACACAGAGGCGACATTATGTTATTAAGCTCATTAATTCCCAGAATCGTCCTTCTGCATGGACCGTGGCCCTGCAGTTCCCCAGCTATTGCAGGGGGAAGCATGTGGACTGAGTAGGTGACACCTGGGGACCCTCCACATAGTGCTGGGTGACCAGAGAAGCTGCTGCCAGGACCCCAGCACGATTCCTATATGTGCACTGCCCTCTTTCCAATAATCTCCCCCTACGGTGTAATAGAAACTCAGTGTTTCAATGAACCTGATATTCTCACCAAATTAATTTCTTTCTTCTCCAAATGGTGCTTACTCTGCAGCTGAATTGCAGGGGATTCAGTGTTTAGCTAGCTGGGGTGGGGGGCTGTGAGGTCTTTGAGTTGGAAGCTGCTGTGGGTGCAGTCTGACTCTCTTGGGAAGTCCTGCTTACTCACTGAGGCAGAGTGTGAGACCAACCCTGCCAGGGCATCCATGGACCCACCTTGAAAACAGCAGGACACATCCCAGCCTGCTCTGGGCTTCTTCCTCCAGGGTTCAGGGAAACACAGCTGCCTCTACATGGTGGCTCCCAGGGGACCTGTCCTTCCTGGTCAGGGGCTCCCAGTGCAGCTCAGCCACTGGGTGTTACCTTCTGTTCATTCCTCTTGTGCCTCATTTTCCTCTTCTGTGGCAACTGTCTACTTTAAGATACTTTTATTTTCCACTTGCTGTTGAAATATCTACAAGCACAATTGCCTATGATGTTAGAGCTACTGCATGTGCCCCAAACCCCAGGCTTACAAAAGCAGCTCCAATTCACCTCCCCTGGGCCACACGCCTTCCTCAGACCCTTTTAGTCCTATGTAAGGTCTAGCATTTGTTCTCTGATACTAAGTCATAGTCGAGACTCAATGTGTTAATCGGTTGCATTGTGTTGTATAAATTTCTACTGAGCTTGGAGAAGTGGTCAGATCTTTTGTTTTTGAATCTAGGTCTTCTTGCCTATTGACTAGATTGCACGTGTTGAGGTGAGTAAGTCAACCAGAAGGGCTCAAGTGTGTACTGTGTGAGCGAGGCGAGGCCTTGGAACCTCACTGCTTTAGGGTGCTGAGTGCCCCCCGTAAGCCGTGAGTACACATCTCCACACGACTATCAGCCGCCAGGCAGGCAAGCGCCTGTGGTCTCTGCAGTGAGAATACGGAAAATCGTGTCCGTGCCTGCTTGTCCTGCACTTCACTTCACTCCAAAATCACAGGGCTCCAGTGAGACCAAACAGATACCTACAAGACTTAATTGCAGTTCTAGATCTGCCACCAGTTTGTTTTAGAACTGTAACAGAGTTCAATGGAGAAATGAAACTCACAAGGTATTAGCAGAAACGGTTTTAAACATACTCAGACCTAGGTGATGGAGATTAGGAAGACATGACACGAGGGACTGACTTTAAAAGAACACATGATGGTACATCAAGAGCCAGGTACAGCAATCAAAGGGCCACCGAAGTCCCTGCGGTCCCTGGCAATTACGATCTGGTGACCTTTTTCCCAAATGAATCCCAATGTACAAATATACAAATACATTTGTGTGTGTGTGTGTGTGTGTGTGTGTGTGTGTAGTACTAATCTAGTTCTAACACAGGTGAATATTTCAAGACCTTTGACTAAATTATGAAGTTGATCACCCCTATTGAGTTTATTTTAAATGGGTGTTTAAAGAGAAAGACAAAGACAAGATTGTGTGGGTGTGCATGCACACGTGTCGAACAGGGTAAATAAAAGCTGTGGTCATGTGGCAATAGCTCTCACCCAGAGCATCTTGTTTCCATGTCAGTTTAGCCTGTGGGCAAGCTAGGTGGAGCCACGTGATCATTTCTGGGCCACAGGTGTGTGACAAGTCTCTCTCCTACAGCCAAGAACACAACAGCAGGTAGGAATTCTCCGGTTCTTCCTTTCCTTCCTGCGGCACAGTCCAGAAGACACAGTGATGGACTGGACAGGGCTACAAGTGACCTGCTAAACCATCTCCCTGCCTTGAACTTGGCATTAGCCTAGAGAGAGGCAGGCTGGAGATCCCCAGGTTCACGGTCATCTCGATAAAGCCTGGCCTGCCTGGTCCTGGCCAGGAAGCTGTCCCAGCCGCACAGCTGCAGCCAACTGGCAGGTGCAGCGTTCTTCCTCCGCCGTCTACTTTAATGTGTCCTTTGCCCTCCATGGATGTTCTAGCTCAGCAGAATCTCACCATGTAAAACGGAAAGCACTTGGAGACTGTTAGCATTTTAAAGTTCCAAGGAAGAATGAAAGGGCATCCTGGAGGCATTCCTGGCTTCCCCATCTTCCCCATGCAATCCTCTCTTTTGACCTCGTGGAGGAGTGAACAATTTTCTCCTGACACCCAGGGTCAGTCGTCCATAGCAACTCAGAGCTCCCTTCTGACCCTCAAAATGCCAGCCGGCAGCCCAGCCTTCTCGTTGAAGGAGGCAGCTGTTACCTTCTGGAGGAACTGTTCTTCCCTTGAGAACTAAGACCTCTGAGCAAGCAGGGCACGAAGTGAAGGAGAATGAAGCACAGCCCAGGAGTCACGAGGCGCAGGCTGAGCTGCCAGCTCCACTCCAGCGCCTAAAGACAGAGAACGCGGCCACGACCTGGAGCAGGAATGCAGCTTAGAGTCAGCATCCGCCTTGCAAGCTGCTCTTCACCCTGCCCCGTCACCACTGCTGGACAGTTCAGCGTCTCTGAGGCCACTTACTTCAGGGTGACGGGGTCTATGGCCACTCCAGTGAAACCCACCTGCTTCCTCATTTCTCCTGCAGAGAGATAAACACGTGACTCAGTCAGAGCAGCATGGTGTGGGACAGTGGGTGGTATCTAAGTCCGCAGCTGGCCCTGCCCGGAAGAGGGTCCCTCCACACCTGCCTTCCCTCTGAGGAGACTGAAATGCTACGTTTTTGCAAGTGCCAGGAAGGGCGCAGAGTATTAGAAAACCAGGCCCTGGCCGGACTTCCTTCCTGTAAAGGCTGATTAGATCCAACGTGCCCACCTGCCACGCTCTCGCTGGCCATTCACCTGCTGCTGGATGTGAGCTTGAGTCCCTATCTTGCTGTTGTGAACGAGGCTGCGGTAAAGGTGGGCGTGCGGACGTCTCTTTGACGCTCTCATCCTATTTCCTCTGAGTAGTGGATGTTGGATCACACGGTACTCACGCATTGTTAACTTTTCAGGAAGAGCCACGCTGCACTCCAGAGTGGCTCACTAATTTACCTTCTCGCCAACGTGTGCAAAGCTCCCTTCCCTCCTCGCCCTCACTGACAACTGCGGTCTCCCTTGACAACAGCCATTCTAATGGTCGCAATTCATCTGCAACATTGTGGATGAAGCTGGAGCCTGTTAAGAGAAACAAGCCAGGCTCCAAAACCAAAGCCATGTGACCTCGCTCCTGCGCAGAGTCTGCGAGAGTCTAGCTCCGAGGCAGAGAGTAGGAAGGTGGGCGCCAGAGGCTGAGGGTGCGAGGGGAGCTGGACCAGGGAGATGTTGGTCCAGTGATGAAAAGTTTGGGTCACAAGGCCAAGCTGAAGAGAGCCACTGCAAGAATGGTGGAGACTGTGCAGTAACCGTGTGTCATACTCCTGAAAGTGAATCAGAGAATATCTTTCAAGAGTTCTCGGAACAACGACAGGAAAAGTGAGAGGTAGTGCCTATGGGGTCGCGGTCGTGAATTACCTGAAGCAGCCGTTCCCCACGCTGCACAGTTCTTCGAGCTTTAGGTAGCACACCACAGGCATACCCAATTTATTTCTCAATTAAAGATCATTTTAAAAACTAAGAAAATAAAGCTGCTTACTTTTCCTTAAACACACACACACACACACACACACACACACACACACTGTTGGTAGAGCTCTTTCCATGAGGCCTAGTATGGGGTGAGGCTCGCTCCACAGTGGCCAGATCAGAAGCAGGAGGTCTGGAAATAAATGAGAAATCACTGTCACCTGAGTCTGCTCATTCATGTTACCCCTAACAGGTCACAGGAATAAACATCCACCTCGATCAAGCAACCATAATGCCCAGGTTAGCTGTTCCTCCTCACAAGGCACACAGACTCTGCCAGGGGCAGGTGAGTGCTTCCTGTCACCCTCAGACCCTCTCTAGGGAAGCCTATTCCAGCAGAGACTGCACGCCTGGCTTTGACCCACGGAGGATCCAGGGCTGTTCTGCACCTGAGGAGAGGACATTGGCTCTCCACCCCCAGGAGCTCCCCTCCTTCCGCAAAGAGTTCCTGTCTGTCTTCCCAGGGCCACGGTCATGGGTGGGAGGGTGCGTGTGCCCAGCTGCCCACAATTTTGTTCACTTCCCACAACAGCAAGCAAGAGCAAAAGGAGCACACCTGCTTGCTGGACACACTGACGCCCATCTCTGTGAAAGCACCCTGGTCTGTGGGTCAGCCGAGCTGAGGGTGCACTCCTTCTGCACTGGTTTGGCGCCCTTAAAGCCCACTGGCACACGTGTCCCCCAAGTTCCCGCAAGTGCCTGGGTACAGCTGTGTGTGCGTGTGCATCTCCACCTCGCAATCAAGGGAACATTTCAAATGCAATGGGAGAGTCAGGGGAAGGAGAGAGGTGTGGTACTAGATTTCCTATTTCAGGATTAGAACTTGACTTGCTGACCTCCCGCCATGCTGAAGTCCGACCGCATTTACAAATCAGAAGGCAAAAACTTAAAGGAAAAGATGCAAAAGGAAAATGTTATGGTTTGAATGTGAGGTGTCCCAAAAGGCTCAGATGTGACAATTCAGGAATGCTGAGGAGGAAGCCTTAACCCAATCAGTACCTGTAGGCTGGTAGGGTGTGGCTGGAGGAGGTGGCTCATTGGGGGTGGCCCTCTGGGATATGTATTCTGTTTCTGGCCTGGAGCTTCTCTCTCTGCTCCCTGGAGCCACACCTTCCGCCATGATGTTCAGCCTCACCTCCGGCCCCAAGGAGTGGAGCCCACCTTCTCTGGACTAAGACCTCTGAAACCGTGAGCCCCCAAATAAACCTTCCCGTGTTAACAGTGTTGTTGTCAGGTCCCTTAGCAACTAAACACCTGACTACCCCAGGTGAGGCTACCGAGGCCCTAAGCAATGAAGCAGAGCCCTCTTTAGACAGGGGCAGTGCTAAGCAGTGCAGCTGGGCGTTGTGGGCACTCAGAGTCGTGCAAATCCATGAAGTCCACCCCAGATGGCTTCTGTTGCCTCTGGCTCCATCCAGTGCCTGGACATGCACAGGTGAGCTGCAGATCAGCCTCCCTGTGAGACCCCAAACGCCTCATGATGAGATCTCAACCGTAAGCACAAAGGACAGAATCGCGAAATTTCAACCGGCTACGGCTGCCTGGCTTTCTCTGCTTAGGTGAGATCGCTTCATTCATCCAGTTTAAAATAATTTGTTCCCCATTTACTGCGTGTGACACGCTGTAGGCAATGTTATTTGTCAATTATTTTTAGTTTATAGACTCCTATTGGATTGTATCTATTATGCTTCAGAACATAAGGAAACCTCATTCAGAGAAGCAAAAGAAGTTTAGGAGAAATAATTCAGTTTCAAGGAAATGAATAAAACATGTCAGCTAGATGCAAATTCTCAAGCACAGCTGATGCAACTGCAATTGATCATATACATCAAGAGTGCTCAGGGAGAGTCAAGCAGCATACACAATTAACTTTTGTTGGATGACTCTGCTTTATATTTATGCAAGTTCCCTTTATGTCAAAATGTCACATAAAGAAGTGCATTTCCCATTATGTGTTAAGAATGAGCATCTCTTTTATTCAAATGTGACTTCTTTTAATAAGTTCCTGAAGCTTAGCTAAAAACATGTTTAAACTATTGGAAAATATAATTTTATATTGCTGAACAATACTTAAAAATGGCCCCCTCTTCTCCCTTGTTCCCTTACTCACACTGATGAAAGACCCGATCCTCCTTGCTGGAGCTTCTTCTCTGAAAAGGAGCTCTGGCTGTTGACAGCTCAGTACTCAGCAATGAGCTGCAAGGACCGGAAGACAAGCTGGATCATGGGATGGTGGAGAAATTCATTCTGTTTGGAAGATCAGATTTCGGTAAATTCAAGGAACATTGCTTACTGGGCATTCCCAATGTGCAAAAATTAAACAATATCTTCCCCTCATTGAGGACCCTATGTAACAGATAATCCTCACATAATTAATTGTGACACCTAAAAATTACTTAAGGAGATATTCTGCGGATTTAAAATGTATATTTAGCTAATAGTGCTATTATATTTTAAAATTGGTGCATTGTGCAATCAGATACTCTAGGTTAGCATAGATAAGGAATTAAAAATAAAAATAAAATATGCTCACTACCTTCCTTCTAGAATGTTCTTCCATGATGAATGGACCAATATTTTATTTCATTACACCTCATGAAGATCATTTCAGTTAGAAAATATTCCCTCCTTATGTTGAAAATAGCATTTTTATTTTTATTTTTCTTAAGAGACATTCTATCCAGTAATATCTTTTGATTTGATGACCTAAGTTAAGTATCTCATAATTATATTTTATTCTTTTATGGGAATAATAAAATTATACAAGAAAATCAAGAATAACATCAGAGTGTTAGAAGAGGGTTGGTGTTAGCTTACACAGGACTATTTTCCTTCAAAAGGGAAATATTCCTGTTGATATTTGCCTTAAAATAAACACACAAGAAATATAAAATGTCCCATTATTTTCACTGTGAACAAAGTCACCAGTAAGTTTCAGATGAATGGAGTGAATGTTGGTAGCAAAACTTGCAAAGGAAGTTAGCGATTGGGAGGCTTAAATGGTAAGCAGTGATCAGATGAACGCAGGAAGCTGTCTGGAGTTAACGGTGGCTGGACTTGTTCTGTTTGTAATATAAAAATGAATGTTTCTAAGAACATGGGCAGGAAAGCCAAGAAGTGAGGCAGAGCGGCCACGGGCTCCATGTCCAGTCCACAGGATCGCTGTGGAGCAGCTGCCTCGCCTGGGCGTCTGGGAAGACACAGCTGTTCGGAGATATTTCAAGAGCTGGCTGAGTGTAGGGTCCCAGCAGCAGTCCAGTCTGAGACATTCTGCCCCATCCCACGTTCACTGTGCTGCGCTAGGATTAACTTTTCCTTCCTGACTCTGTTGACATTGCAAATATACCTGAGTGGATTTTTTAATGTACCATCTTGGTGTTCTGTGAGGAGAGACAGAATAGCAAGGACCCAGTAATGTCAAAGAAGGAAATTTGTCAGGCCACAGTTCTGGAGGACAAGAAGCCCAAGATCATGGTGCTAGCATCTGCGGAGGGACAGCATGCTGCGTCACCCCATGGCACAAAAGCAAGAAGGCTACATCCTCTTTCTGCACAGCACCAGGCCCTCTCCTGGGAGTGGAGCCCCCTTGACCTAATAACATGTTCAAGTCCTACTTCCTGATCCATCACAATGGCAATTAGATTTGGACATGAGTCGTGGAGGGGACAAACATCAAATAATACCATACACTTGAAAAACACACTCAACAGGACAAGCCCTAGCAAGGAAGAGAGCAGCTTTCAAGGGAAGCCTGGCTTCACCCACATGGTCTACATCCTCATGAGAAATCCCAAGCCAGAACTGCCCAGATGCGTCACAAAATGCCGCTCAGTAGAAATAGTAAACATTAGAAGTTTATGGGGGCTGAAGCAGTGGCTCAGTGGTTACAGTGCTTGCCTGGCATGCAAGAGTATGCGGGTTGGAACCCCAGCAACTAAGTGTCAGAGCAATGAAACCCACATGAAAATCTAAATAAAATTGATTCTCTCTTTCTTTGTCTGTCACTGGCCCCCTCTCTTTAAAAATAAAAACACAGAAATTTCTCTTTAACCCAACTAAATTTCAGGGTAATTTATTTAAAAGCACTAGTTAATTATTAAAAATCAAACATATTTGTTTTTCTCTCTATAATAATCATGTGAATTGACTAAAATACAGTTGTCCTCATTTTAAAGAATCAGAGACTTAGGGGTTAGGGGAATGACAAAAGTAACTTTCTAATTTCAATTTTTGTAAGTGTGTGTTTCTGTGTGTGTTGATGCCCTACTGATAGTGCACATTGCTGGCATGTAGCCACCTCCCTATCTGTGTCACCACAGCATTTTGTGTCAGTAGTCAAGAGCCACAGGGAATCGGAAGGGCCAGGTGATAAGACATGCTCTGAGTAGAGCAGGAGACAGAGACAGTTGTTTGAATCTACCAGCTTCTTCTTGTTGCCCTCACTGTGCAAATAACCTCAGCTCCTGACCCCAGGGCTAAATGCACCATCTTCAGAGCCAAATGTGCCCAACACTAAGACTCATCGGTGGTCTTCCAGAATGTTTCCCTCTAGGACTAGATCAGCAGAAGGAATTCCATCATTAGCCATGAATCTGAATGAGGCAGAACCCAGAGATCCATGCCTTTTGCCATGATTAGCAGGTTCCCTCCATCATGGGGGAGACGAAGAGGGTAAGACTCAGGTGAACATGGTGGAGCAGGCTTCCCTCCATCATGGGGGATGACCAGGAGTGGAAGACTCAAGTGAACATGGTGGAGCAGGCTTCTGCCATCATGGGGGATGATGAGCTTCAACTAGGAAGAACTTGAAAAGGTATATGTGGGCTCACTTATGTAGCAGGTCATTGATATTCCTACCCCCACCCAGCCAGCAGGATTTTTACCACTACACTGATAAAGTGTTCATAGTATACTAAACAGTGAAACTGACAAATATCCCCAATCATGCACCATTTGGAATTTGAACAGAATTTTTGGTTATTATTTCCAAGAATAAGCAGGGAAAATTCCACAGCAGGTAAAGAGCAGTGGAGTTCTCCAAACCTCCACAGAGCAGGAGAAGAAATTGTCTGACTCTTCCCAGCCCTGAGAATCCCTGGCAGCCCAGAGGACACCCATCCATGGGTAGATTCTGATATTGATCTTTACTCAGACCAGCTGTGAATCCATTTTTAAAAGACAACACACACACCCCAAAAAAAAATCCACTCCAAAATCCAAATCGTGCCAATCTAAGTAAGAACAAAGATGATAGCACCAAAAGAGGGTTGGGTGAATCTGCCACAGTCTGGAAGACAGGTAGTGTACGCTGACAATCATGGCTTTGGAAAAGCCACCAGAGTGACTGCTGGCAGCAAGAAGCTGTGCCCAGAATGCACGAGAATCTGGACACCTTGTCACGGACTCAGGGCTAGCTGATCCTTGCATGTGTGACGAGTTAAGACACAGTATAACACAGGTGATTAATAATCGTTTTTTCCAGAGCCATGATTTTTTCACTCTGAACAGTATCTTGTCAACAACCGATTTCCAAGTCATGATGGAGAATATCACAATGTCAAATCATATTTTAAGTTTGGCAGAAAGTAGGCCTTCAGTGTGTGCTACATCAAAATTACCTTAGACATTACTGGAACTTTTTTGAGTATCAGAGATTGAACCCATGGAAGCTTAACCACATCCTCAGCCTTTTGCATCTTTATTTTGAGAGAGGGTCTGGTTACATTGCTGAGACTGACTGAACTTGGGATCTTCCTGCCTCAGCCTCCCAAGTCGCCGGGATTACAGGTGTGCATCACTGCACCTGGCTATGCACCTGGCTAGGATGTTTTGGTTTTGGGATTTGTTTCTGGGAATTGAACCCACAGTGCTTTACCACTGAACTACATCACAAGCTCTTGTTATTTTTTGTTTGGAGACAGGGCCTCACTGTGTTGCCAAGGATGGACTTGAACTTGCAATCCTTCTGCCTCGTCCTCCTCAGTTGCTGGGACTGTAGGATGTGTCACCACCATCAATTCTATTAGGATCTTTTGCAGGGTTCAAAAGCATGCAGAAAGCTTTCAAGAAAAGACTCATTTCAAAAGGTGCGGATTGAACTGAATATTCTGAGAGGCTCCTGTATCACTAGAGATTATTTAATGCAAAGCACCTGGACTTTGTAACCTAATGGCACTAAGAAAGAGTGTTTGCCTACCAGCATCATTTTCTCCAATTGCTAGGACTCTTCGTCTACACGCCCAGCTGTTCAAATGTGGAAAGTTCTACATTATCCTATAATATTTAACTACCGAAGAATCAGATCTAGAGCCTTGAAGGTGGAACTGTGTTTGAAGCAGTTGATGTGTTATGGGAGACAGGGTATGTACACCAAGAGTGACATGAACTTGTGGCCCTCCTCCAGAAGGAAGGGGAGGAAATCAGCAAAACGAAACCAACATGAAACTCTAAATGATGGCACCCGCGGGCTTCAGAAACAGTGGGAACGGAACAATTACTTTCTGTTTGCAACCTGCCACACTGCAGCATTTCAGTCTGCCCCTGTTTGTGAACAAGTAAGGGTGTATAAATTCAGGGACCCCATGGCGTCCCTTATGAAACTGCTCTAGATTGAATCCTGGACCCTCTAACTACCACCTATGTGGTAGTCACATAGGTGACTTCTCCGAGCTTCAGTTTCACTGTGTGCCAGGTGGAGATTGTGCAATGCTAACTTTGGCATTGTCGTGGGATCTAACACGAGTGATCCACATAAAGTGCCCAGCAGGTCTCTGATGCAGGCTAAGTGGCCCATGTTGGATAATCTCGTTACCATCAGTATAATTTTCATGAGACCTGGCGTGTCGTGCAAATCTGATGGCTGACTGGCTGGAGTAAAGACTAAAGGAACGCGACGCACACAGCTTCCTCTAGCAAGCTGGTCTCGGAGGCTATGCTGCATGTGGGGTGATGCTCCCAGACCGCGCTCCTCGTTATGATCTGATGGACAGAGCAATCCGACCCAAGCACAACGAAAGCAATTTGGAAAGTAGACGCGATTAAGCATTCACACAGGGAAGCATTGCATTAATAAATGATGAGTCCCCGAGAGAGGTGACAGCATCTGTCACCAAATCCCTATGAGCAGGCATGCAAGACCGGTTCCAAACTGATACTGAACTTACTCTTAAACCTCTCTCAGTGAAGGGAAGTTGAGTGATAGGGGTTTGTGTGACACTAGCACTGACCTGCAACATCAGTCGGCCACCTGTCGGAACATACATCCAGCTTAACTCAGGTGGCCATAACAAAACGCCACAGGCAGAAGGCTGAGAGCAGGAATTTACTTTTCACACTTGTGAGTGGGGATGGTCCAAGGTGAAATCCTGAGCTTGCTTGGTTCACTGGCTTGCATTAACCCCCTTTGCTCTCTGGCCTCACGTGGTGGAGACAGAGAGGAGACAAACTTCTGGTAGTGTCTTGTTATAAAGTCACTCCTCCTGTCACGAGAGTTACCCTTTACAATCTCCTGTAAACCCAATTACCTCCCAAAGGTGCACCTCTCACCTAAGGAAATACCAGGAACTAAGTGGTTTAACAACAGACTCTATGGCCTCACAGTGCTTGTGTCTGGTGTCCAAGAGCAAGGGTGGTCTTTGCTTAGGCCTCCCTTCCTGGCTGCAGCCGGGGGTCTCCATTGTGACCTCACCTGAGCTCTTCTCTGCACTGCACATCCCTTGGGGCCTCCTTCTCTTCATCTGAGGATGTCAGTCACACTGGATGAGGACCGTCCCCTGGCAGCCTCCATGTCACTCAGTGACTTCCTAAACACCTTCTCTCCAAATAGGAGATTGCAACTGCAATATATAAATTTTGAAGGATACACTTCAACTCAGAACATAGTCCCTAAATAAGATATGGTCAGTGCCCACCCCTAAATTTTATACATATACAAGTTTTATAATTTCCATGATATTATTTATATACTTCCTGATCTGGTAGAAATGTTCTGTTGTTTCTGGGACTTTCTTTCAATTCAGGAAACACTATTTTGGACTATCTCCATGAAAATTTTATACCACATAAGTGCATTGAATTCCTAATACAAAGTCCTACTCTGGGTTCTTAGTTAAGAAATTTTTAAAAAGGGAAATACATGTCTTGCTAAATTATAGTATAATTGATTATTTTAAAAGATAATTTTAAATTCTACATTTGAATTTTTGTGACAATGACTTTGAAAACCATTTAATCGCCTGGATCTTTGTCTTTTCATTTACAAATGATTTTGGGCTGGAGAGGTGGCTCAGCAGTGGAGCAGGCGTTTGGCGTGTGAGGCCTGGGCTCAATCCCCAGCATCACATGTACAACCCAGTGGAACAAAAACAAACTAGGAACAGAGGAAAAAGTAAAAGTGACTTTCTCTTTCTCACACTTTCTCTATCTGTCTTTAAAAGGTAGTCAGAAAGAGATGAGGGAGGACTGACGTCTGGGTCATTGCTGCTCACTCTTGTCCACCCAGGTCACTTCTGTCCTCAGGGCCAGTTTTGACAGGTCACATCTTCCATGAGCAGATCCACTTCTTCTGGGTCTTCTGACTTGCTCCAGGGTAGCTGCATAGCAGCCTCCACTGGCCCTTGGCCTGTCTGTGGTGCTGGTTGTAGCGTCTCCTTTTAATCTCCCACTTTATTTGCTTGGGTCTTTTTTGTTGATTAATCTACATAAAGACTTATTGACCTTTTCATCACATCAAAAAGAGCTAACTTTTTATTTAAATGATCTTGTGTAATTTTTAGTCCCTATGTTTTCTATTCCTGTTCTGATATTTGCTTCTTTGCTCCTACCAGCTCTGGCTTTTGTATTCTTGGCATGTACCTTCTCTCAGGACTTCACACGCAGCTCTGGTCTCTGTCCCCAGAGGTTTCTGCTGAGCAGCCTGCTGGCCTAACTGGGCATTCTCTGCTGTCCCTCGCCCCTTTCCTTGCAGTTTTTGAAATTCTGTGTCTTGTGTAGTGTGCTGGGTGTGGTCTTGGTCACGTCTTTCAGGGGTCCCTTGGACCTTTGGAATCTGGATGTCCATCTTTCCCAAAGTAAGAAAAGCTTTGGGCCATTATTTCATTGAATATATTTTCTACACCTCTTCCCTTTGCTTCCCCCTCAGCTATTCCTAAACTGACTCTAGGACTGGAGTCTTCTAAAGTCACATTGCCTTATGTTTTCTTATCTCTTGTGACTCTGAGATTTACCCACCTGGTGGTCTCTGCCACTACTATGAGGTGCCTTGCTGTGAAGGGCTTCTCCAGCAACGGTCTCGGGTGTCACTTGGTCAGCAATGTTGGGTTTGGCTGTAGTTGGGCCGCATGGCATGGCCTCCATGTGGCTGTTTGTCTGAAGTCAAGCGTGTGGTGTGTGTGTTGAAGGTGGGGTCAAAGCAATGTCTCTACTGCACGGGGCAACCGGGTGTGCGGTGGACCAGCCAGGTGTGTGTGCACAGCAGTTGGCTGGGTGTCTTTAGTGCAGATGCTGCCTTCTCACATGTGGGTCTCTTTCATGACCTAACCACCTCCAAAGGGCCTTGCCTCTAATGCCACTATACCTGGCATTAGGTTTCAACATATGATCTCGAGGGCTTGGCATGTGGGTCATTGATAATGAGCTTCCAGTTTCAATCCCCAGTACAAAAAAAAATGCATACTGACAGATAAAGATTTAGGATAAGAAGATGGAAAAGTGACACATTGCAGATACTAACCAGAAGAAAGTATATGTAGCTGAAGTAAGAGACAACTAGACTTCAGGACAAGAAGCATTTCAAAATAAGGAAAGAATAATCCATAAGAAATAAATAATAAAAATAAACATGAAGGTAACTAATAATATAGCTGCAAAACACATAAAGCAAAGATTTAAATAACAGATCAACATAAAAACACATATATAGTAAAGACTTAAAAAATACTTAAAAATATGGAAATAATGTACAAAATTTACTGGGGTGTCATGGCTCCCACCTGTAATTGTAGTGACATGGGAGATTGAGATAGGAGGATTGAAAGTTTGAGGCCAGCCTGAAAAATTTAGCAAAGTAAAAAAAATGAAAAAGGCTGGAGTCGGAACTCAGTGGTAAAGCTCCCCTGGGTTCAGTCCCTAATACTGCAAATTTAAAGTAATAATAAAATAATAATATTGTGGAAAATTGAAATTGAAATAACAAATTGATCCAGCTGATGTAGAGAACTGTGCACAGAGAAGTCTTATTAGTAATTACACAATTAACTATTTTAGTAATTTAGTAATTATTAAATTATAAATCTATTCGAAAATACAGAGGTAAATCTTCATGACTTCAGATTTTCAGTTGATTATTAGATTTCACACTGATGTATAAGAAGAAATAGAAAAATAGATAAATTAGATTTCATAAAAGTTAGAATGATACTATCAAGAAATTGAAGACACTTTAAAGAATGGAGAAAATTTTTACGAATCATATATCTAATAATGAAATTGTATCCAGAAGATAAAAAGAACAAATGCAATTCAATAGTAAAGATAGCACAATTGAAAATGTGCAAAGCACTTTAACCGACATTTCTTCAAAGACCGAATGACTAACACACGTTAGAAAAGAAGTCAATATCATTAATCACCAGGACAATGAAAGTCGCTTAACCTGGAAAGTCTGTAATCAAAGAACGCATGGTGTTGAATATATGGAGAAACTGGAATCCTCACACCCTGCCCGGTGATGTGGACAATTTGGAAATGAGTGTGGAGATTTCTCAGAGTGGAAACAGAGTCACTGTGCAGCTGACGGACCAAGAGAGGCATAAACTTTGTCCCCATGAAAGCAGGTCCAGGGATGGTCATAGCATGTTCATCCCTTCAGCCCACAGTGACACCAACCCAAGCATGTCCCAGTTAGTACAGGAGTGAAAAGTAATGTGTATGCAGTGAAGTGTGGCCTTGTGACCCAGATGAGGCACATCCACGTGCTCAGCCCGGGTGAGCACACAGTGCCCAGCGAAGGAAGACAGGCACAAAGCCCTAACTCTTGCACATTCCATTTACCTGAAGTGTCCAGAACAGGCCTTTCCTAGGGACAAGCAATCGATTATCTGAGACTGGAGTGCTGGAGTGGACGTGGGAAATGATTGCTTCAAGTTTCCGGATACCAGAACGGTTTTAATTACTTGGTGGTGACAGTTAAATCTGTGACCAAAGACACTATGTCACAAACTCTAAATGGGCAAAGATCTTGACAAGTAAACTATGTCCCAATAAAGCTTTTGTAAGGAGGAGAGAAAACATTAAAATCGTTCTTCAAAATGTGCGCTCGAAAGTGGACAGGCTAAATGAACAGAGATCGCAGAAGCCCACAGCCCGAGGCTTCATCCAGCCTCAGATTCAGCAGAAAGGAGTGTGACAGCAAAGTGCGGATACTCAGAACAGAGGCGGTTTCCTTCAAAGTGTGCATTTCTAAGACCGCTTTAAGTAAGAGAAGACAATGGATAATAAAAACTTTTTAAAAACCAGGAATAAAAGACTACTGTCGTAATCTGATAAAACAATTAAAGGAAAGTAAAAACAATAAAATACAAAGTCACAAATATAGTCAGAAACAATTCAAGCATTCTCAGTCTTGGTGTGTCCAGTGAATGAATATGGGTATTCCTGTAATTTCTATCCACTGGACATGGGCATTCCAGCACGCAAAATGGAAAAGGCAAATACATAAAGCACATGAGAACTAAGATGGAAAAGAGCAAATTGCCATTATTCACAAATCACATGATTTTAATGTGAGATCCCCCAAAAAAATTCTACCAAGAAATCTCTAGAATTAACGTGGACACTGTGCTGAGTTGCACAGTACAAGGTAGTTAATACTGAAAGGGAATTGCACTTTACACTCAGAAAGTTTGACATTTACAACAGAAAAACGGACTTACGACTAGCAGTGTATTTGTTAAATAAATGTGTGAATCTACTATTGAAAACATGAACATTATATTCAAAAACATTAAAGAAATCACACACAAATTTAATGATAAAACATGTTCCTTCATAAGAAAGCATAACATGAAAGCTGCTTTCCTCAAATCTCGGTGTGAACAATACTCTACCAGGACTCCAGGTTGGTTGGTTGGGTTTTTTCAATGGTATAGGATAGCCTGACTTAAACAAAGGGACCTGGTAAATGGAGGCAGGGCATGTCTTGGTCTAGATTTGGAACTGCTCTGGACTTCAGAAGCTTGCTCCTCGGTTCCACCCACCTTCTCTGCTGGTTTGACCTGGGAGATGTTGATGAGCTTGGACCACGATGTGATTCTGTGTCCCTGCCTGCTCAGTGTCCCCACGACACTGCCTGTGCCCTGCTCTCGTGCCATCCTACATAACTAGGGGGCTTTATGAGAACAGGCCAGCAGGAGTGTCTCAGTCCCTTGCAAAGACCCTGCACTCCTCTGTTCTCTGTTCAGCAGCTGTGTCTCTGCCCGACCTTGGTCCAGCCCTGTGGAAACAGAAGTTAAGCTGCATAGCTTTCTCTGCCTAGAGGGAGGGAGGATGCAGGTGCCTGAAAGCTGAAGAGTGAAGATCACTCTTCTCCATGAGGCCACAGATGAGCGCATTCAACACAACCTGTGAAATCCATGGTTCCCAGCAAACGTTACGTAAAATTAGAATCGTAGGATTAGAGCCTGCCGTTAGTTGAGACATTATCCAGTAAGATAAATTCAACTTCTAGCTGAGGAATCAGTCCCCAGAAGATCTAAAAGATTTGTTTAGTTTTAGACCATTTGGCCTTGGGTCAAACTGTGGTGGGATGAGCCGAATGGTCAGTTCATTCACTCACATAACGGCATCTTCACAGGCACCGAGAACTGAATTCAATTCCTCCGTACAAAGGATGGTCAGTCCTGTTGTCACAGAGAACACTCTCAGTGCATTTTTAAGGAGGACCTAGCAAATGAGGAGCTTCAGCAGTAATTTCAGAACAACAGGGGTGCTCACGTAGTCTCTTTGGAATAAAGGAAGTTGCATCAACAGGGAGGATTTTCAATAAGGTAGACCTCTGAAGAGTGAGTGTGAGAATCAGGGTTCAGAAAAGTACCCAATTCAATCACAGACTCTGGCAGTCTTCAGCAGAGCGAAGCCAGAGCAGTCTGCAGACGAACAGCTCCTACCACATGGTCATTCAGAGCCACCCCACTCACTGAGAGGGCGAAACCGGTTCTGGCCGGCATACAGACTTTATCCCAGATTGTGTACACTTGTTTCTGTGAAAAATCTTAAAGTTTGCTCAGATTCCTAATGCAGATGGAGAAGCTATATTTGTGCAAAAACAGAATCTCATTCTGTTTAGAAGTTGACTCACTCTGGCATGCACTTCTATGCAGAGATATTTTCTGAGTTTCTGAAACACGTTATAAATCCTACAGATAAAGGTCATTGGTATACACTAGCGTATGAAGATGGCAGAAGTGTAACATGCTATTGAAGCAGCTGAGAAGTAGAGATGTTCGATTTTCTGATGATTTCTAAAATCGGAGGTGAGTAGTTAGTCCTCATGCAGATTGTTACAAAAGCAGCCCAAGTTTCTCGTGAGGAGCTTAATCCTGTTCACGATCATAATTTATCTCTGAGCATCATCTATTAAAACAAGATCATCGGCACCAAATGTGACTAGACTGAATTTTAAAGCATCCCATTAATTCACAGTAATGAGATGTAATGAATATTTATGGAAAGTTTTATCTGTACATATTAATTTGCCATCATGTGCCACTGATAAACTAGTCTCTATGCTGAAACCAATGGATGTCAAAGTGAAAATCATATGAAAAAGATCCCGCTTGAGCTTACGACACTTGGCATAAAAGGTAATATGCTTTCTGCGAATGAAAGTTTACTGTCAACTTCACCGAATACACCACAGGGACCTGGCTCAGTTTATTACATTTAAATATCGCTGCTCCTTCCTCTCCTACTTCACCAGCAAGGCAGAAAGACAAAGTTTTTTTCAGAAGAAAGCAATCGTCTGCACTTGTAGGTACTGCATTACACATCGTGGTGCCCGAGCGCAGGAATTGTGGGTCTGTGGATGATTAACACGTTGTGCTGAGGGTGTGGAGGCTCCGACCAGTGTGCCTGGGTTACACATTGTGGCCTCTCAGCTGCTGTTGCCTCCCTGGTGGGGAGACTCCGGGGTACCTTCCTTTGCCTTCCAGCAGCCCATTGTGATGAATTATTTACTACTGAAAGGAAATTTAGAAGTGCAACACATCTTCAAATGCACCTACCAGAGGAACTCTGAAGCTAGGAGCTCCCCAAATACAAGCTCTTAAACCTTCCTGCCTGTTAGTTGAAATGTGACCACGATTTCTGCTAATTTAATTGTAGCCTGCTTTTGTGTCCTAACCAATTGAAGCCAGGGTCATAACACTGGAAAATGTGACAAGATCGATAAAACCCTGGTCAGCAAGACAGAAGCTTCCTCTTGTACCAGGAACATTTTCACCTAAGTCAGAAGGATCTGAACTTGTGTGTGTGGAGCAGGCTTATTTAAAATCATTAATTTTGCAAATTAAGAGATGTATGTGCAAATCCATTTTTCTGATCAGGAATAATATAGTCAATGAATTATTTAATACACATAAATGTTAACGATGGTATAGCATAGCAGAATTAAAGCTTTTTTTTTTTGAACAAGAGAGGGACAGTGAGAGAGAGAGAGGGAGAAAATCAATTTATTTAGTTTTTCATGTGTCTTTTGTTGTTCCAACACTTTGTTGTGTACATGGTGCTGGGGTTTGAACCCACGTCCGCACACATACCAGGCAAGCTCCTCAACCACTGAGCCACAGCTCTAGCCCCAGGGTTAAAGCTTTTTAAAGTGAATTTTGTAGCAGCAAATGGTTGAAGGTTCCTCACATTTTTGTAATGAAAACATAAAACTATTGACTTAATTGAGGCTTACATGAGTTAAATTGGAATTTTTCAGTTAGCTTAATAAACATGAGAACATGAAACCAAAGCCAGGATGGAGTCAGGAAGTAAAGATCATCCCAAAGAAGGCGAGACAGACACTCCGAGGAAAACCAGAACGAAGACAAACCTGCAGATAGGAAACAGGAAAAGCTTATTCAGAAATCACATATGGTGCAAGCGGACCAAGTCCTCCTACTAAGATAGAGTTCTGGTAGACAGACCTAAATATAATGAAGAGGAATGAAAGCTACGGTGAGCAAAGGAGAACTCTACCAACAAGAACAGCAGCGGAAAGCAGTTTCGTAACGGGCACGTGGCACTCCGTAGCAGAAAGCCAAACAGGGTAGACAGAACTGTTTCCGAAGGACAAAAGTTTCCGTATAAACTAAAGACATAAAAATGTAACCATATATAGAGCAACAATTCCATTGCACTCTTAAAGTACATCACCTTATCACGGAACAGAAAATACATGGAAAAAGATAATTTAGAATAGCAAGAAACTAAATGAACTAGAATACAAAAAATAAATAAATCGCAGAATCACTATAATGAAAGCATTAGTATGTCCCTGGGGGAAGACGTGAAAATAAGCAGGGACGAAGGCAGCTGCCTCAGGCTGCATGCAAGCTTGTGCGTTGAAGCTAGGGGGACTGAGGTTCCAATGTCAGAGGGATCTGAGATGCAGGTAGGAAGTCACAGGTGCTGGTAAGATCGCCTCGTGTCAGTCAGCTTTCAAATGCTGCAGCAAACGCCTGAGACAGTCAACCACAAAGAGAAAAGGTGTGTTTTGGGTCACAGATTTCGAGGTTTCAGTTCATGATCAGTGCTCTGTCTTGCTTTTGGGCTTGTGGTGAGGCAGACAGGGAAGGTGAACATGGTGGAGTTGTCCAGCATGGAAAAGATTTCATCACCTCCCAGTGGCCCCAAGCTGGTGACCAAGACTAATACTTGGGACTTGGGGGACAATCAAAATTCAAATTGTGACAATCTTGAGATGTTTAAATTGATAATATGAATTCAGGAACTTTTGTAACTTTACTGGCCCTGTCTCAGAAACCCTAAATTAAGAAGAAGAAGGAGGAGGAGAGACAGGAGGAGGGGAGAGCCTGGGGGAAGGGGAGAGGGAGAGGAGAGGGAGGGAAGGATAGGGAGTCAGAAAAGAACCTTAGGAGCGGTGGGAACCAGTAGTTTTAATTATTGCTTTTAAATTACATTTCCTAATAAAAGCACAAGAAATTCTTGGAGACATTCTAGGAGGGCAAAGGACAAAGTTAGCCTCAAGGAGCTAATGCAGAAAATGAGGTCCACAGGAGCAGGGAGGGCACACGCTAAGAAGAGAGAAATTGGATTGAGGTTGCTACTATTGACCAAAGGTGGGATGATTACATCGCCAGAACAAGCGCCCCCTGTCTATTACTGAAAACACAATAAAATATGTATTTTGTGAGAGTCCCTGGCGGCCCTGTGCCCCTGCAGAGGTGAGCGTGGGGAGGGCAAGCAGGAGAGCCCCCATCCCTTGGCCTCATTATTGGTGACAAGGGAAAGCTTTTCCTGGGCTTCAGGCAGAACCAAGGTGGTTAATTCCCAGTTAATAGGAAAAGATTCCCTTTTCAGGGAAGAACTACTTTCAATAAATGTGGAAGGAGTTAGAGAATACTACGTTTCAAATGAGAAGAATTGGCCCAATGGAGAATCATCAACCCGAGAGGACACTGACATCATTTGTTGAAGTTTTCCTGGAAGGATATTGCACATTTCCAAAGTTCAGTCCCAGGGGTCACTAACTGGAAAGGAAAGCAAACAAAAGTCCAGTGGGGTGGCGTGTACCTGTAATCTCAGGTCCTGGAGAGGCCAAGTAGGATCACAAGTTCAAGCCCAGCCTGGAACACTTATCAAGGGCACCTCTCAAAAGATCTGGGGATGGATGTCCCTCACTGGATGAATGGATCCAAAAACTGTGGTACATATATACCAAGGAATTTTACACAGCAATTAGAAACAATGATATTGCAGCCTTTGAAGGTAAATGGATGGCTATGGAAGAAATTATGCTGAGTGAAATCAGCTTAACCCAGAGAACCAAGGGTTGAATGTCTTCACTCATCTGTGGAGGCTGGAACTAGACCCTGACCCCTGAGAAAAGAGGTCTGGTATCATATTTTAAATCCGGATAAGGTGTAATGTTATACAGCTTAATACAATTTTAGAGATGTTTTGGGGAGGGGAGGGGAGGGATAAGGGTAGGTAATTGGGAGGGGGCACTCTTGGGGGTAAATCTAATCTTCAGAATCTATATTCGTATGATATTATTTCGTTAAAAACTTATATGATTGTTCAACAAATAAATTTCTCAATTAAAAAAAAGATCTGGGGATGTAGCTCAGTGGTAGAGCACTTGTCTAGTGTGTGCAAGGCCTATATTGAGACACACACACACACACACACACACACACACACACCCCGTTGCAGTGGAGCGATGTAATCTTGACCAGGTGACCCAACGTGCCATGGTAAAGGATGCAGCATGATTTCAAGCACAGGGTGCTGCCTGTCATGCTGTTTCCTTGTGCTCCTGACAGAGCACCACGTCTGGGTGGCATAGGATGTGTCAAGAGTGCAGGGTGGGCAGGCTAGGCTTGCCGACACCAGGTTGGCAAGGGATCCTTGCTGCTGCCCTGCTGTGGCCCCGGGTGAGCCTCCTCTTCCCTCGGTTGCCGTCTCTGCCTTCATTGTCAGTGCAGTGCTCTTCCTGTGTGTCCTGTCGTCTTCACAAGGACATTTCCTACAGGGACATCAGTCACACAGGAGTGGGGACCACACTGCTCAGCGTGAACTCTTGCTAAGTATTACCTCTATGACAAGGCAGATAGTGTCCCATCCTGCTGGGAGCAGGACTCCAGCACCTGTTTGGAGCAGCACGTTCCCACCAAGACCTGCAGTGCTCTTTCCAATCTGTGTGATTTGATAGGAAGCACGTGTCTAGCTTCCAGTTTACAGAGGGCTCAGAGGCTAGAGAAACACCTCCCAAAGCTAGGAGGAACTCAGAATTTAGACATTCTGCAGGAAAATGGACTGAACTCTTCACATTTCAGTGATTTGCAAAACAATACTGATTTAAATAAGAACAGCAGGGGTGGAGGGTGGGCAGCAGCTTTTTCACTGCTGTGACTAAGAGACCTAAGAAGAAAAATTTTAGAAGAAAAAAATTATTCGGGGGCTCATGGTTTCAGAGGCCTCAGTCCATAGGAGGCTGAGGTGAGGCTGCACATCATGGTGGAGGGCATAGCTCCAGGAAGCAGAGACAGAAACTCCACGCCAGACTCAAAATACATACACAAAGCACACCACCAGCCGAGAGGTACCAGTCACTCCCTCCAGGGGCTCAACTCACTGACTGAGTTATGGCTCTCACGACCCAATCATTTCACCTCAGCCTTCACATTGTCACACAGGAGATTTGGGGGACACCTTTCACCCAAACCATAACAAGGGGGAATGTCCTAGATTGAAAAAGCCAAAAGAGAAATAACAACCAAATGAATTGGATTAAATTTAATTAGAACTTTTTTAAAAAACAAAAGCAAGTATAAATAATATTTTTAGATGATTGGTAAAATTGAATATGGCCTGGGTGTCACATGTCATAGAGGAATCGCTGTGCGAGTCCCAGAGCTTAAGAATGGCGTTGGGGTTACAGCGGAGATTCTCTTACTGTTAGGCGTGGATGACCGTCATGGGTACAATATGCTGTCAAATAACTGAGCAGAGGAAAATTATGCATGAAAACAAATATTGCAAAATGTTTTTAAAAACTGACTTAAGTAGTCTGCAACTCTGTGTACATTGTAATCTTTCCTCTTCACTTCTGTATGAAAACCTGTAATAAAACATTGAGTTTACAAAAGAAACCCAGTAAAAGCTAACCCCTGGGCAGTGCCTTTAGGTTTATGCTCACAGGTAAGGAAGCTAATTCCCCAGCATACAGCAGGGACACAGGTCTTTTCTGCAGCTGTGTCCCAGAGTGCATTTCTTGGAGAAGTCCACATGTGCCCTCTCCCACTGTCCTGCCTGGCTCCTGCCTTAGGGACTCACAGATATTCCACCTGGGGCTCAGAAATCACACCTGCGAATGCAGAAAGATATTTCCTAAGAGTTTCTCTCCCTCTCTCTCATTTAGGAGTTCAAAATAATTCAAAACAAACATCCTTGTAAATGAGATTGTAAAACAAGAAGGGAAAGAGACTCTTAGATTTTAAGCTCCATCCAAGTGACAGCTCCCTGACTTCTGCGATCCTGTGTCTGTTGAGTTCCAACAATTTAGAATGAGCTTGGCCTTGTTCTTCATCCAAGAAAATCTTGGAACAGAACTATTAGCTTTTGCTCACCATGACCAAAACACCCGACAAGAACAACTCAGAGGAAAACTTACTCTGAGCACTTGGTTTCAGAGGATCACCCCACAGTCAACCTAGCTCGGGGTCAGGGGTGAACAGAACACCTGGGTGGAAGGGTGTGGCTGAGGCAAGCTGCCTGCAGTGGCCATCCACCTGGGATGGACTGATGAGGTCACAGCTTCCGCAGTCCAATCGTTTCACCTCTGAACATTCTTGTGTTACCACAGGACCTTTAGGGGACATCTCACAAATAAACCATAACAAGAACGTAAAGAATGCACCCATGTTCACGTGTCTCATAACCTGCCCTGGTGGCTGTGAAGCTCTGCTCCCCAGGAGGGCCGTGCGCCTCAGCGTTGGTCCACCCCCCTGAGTGCCAGCTTTTCTCTCTCTGCTCACATGTGCTACTCCCCTTCTTTTCCTTCACACAGGTGGGCACTTCCCCCAGTGTCCCCTCCTAGCTTTCAAGCGGGTGTAATTTGTGTGCCTTAATTTCCTGCTACCTCCTCAGACATCTGCACCTGAGCATTGCAAAGACTCACAAAACCAGTGACGTGGTGGGACAAGCTGTCTGCACAGTCAGGAACTCAATTTCCCACCGCTCTATGGAAACCATTGCTGCAGGATTAACAATGCTCAGACATCTGGATTTACAAGGACATTCCCTGGCATTCACGGCTCAACCTCCTCCGCCCAGCAGAATTCTACTCACGCAGGGGGCCGAGGGCAAGAGCGTCCAGCCTTGGGAGCAAAAGGGAGGAGATCTGCATCCTCCTGCAGATGATGAAGTCATGTGTTGTTGGTAAGCCTCCCGGGGACAGAGAGAGGGCAGGGGTGCCACAGACTCCTGGCTCAGGGAGCAGAAGCCCTGGCCAGGCTGGCCGACATTGCTTCCCCACCACAACAGCCCAGCGTCCTTGATGACCCACCCCACTGATGGCTTTAATGTTATCTTGGTGCTGGCATTTTAGTAAGAGTGGCAAAGACAAGAGGAGACCTATGCCTGGAGAGTGCTAATTATTTCCTCTTGAGACATTTGTTGAAGCTCTGTGACGTTTTGCGAAGAGCTCTAGACTCAGCCAGACATGGCTGTAAATCACAGCACCATCCTCCTGTGTTTCTAACTCCTGCAGCCTCACATTGCTTGAGGGAATAGCAGTGTCCCTTGGGCCATGGAGGTGACACGAGGAGCACAGGACACAGTGCGTGCACAGTGAGCAGCTCATGCCTGCTCATAACTGTCAAGGGCTGGTGGCTAAATGGTGTGAGGAGCAGGATGCAGCTGTGATGAACAGGGGGATGCCAGCCACCATGACAGCCGGTCCCTCAGTCACCACCAGCGTCACTTGCAGAAGTGCTCTTAGTTCAGTGACCTCAGCATGTTGGGAGGAAGGTGATGCAGAACCACTTTCAAAAAAGGCCCCTGGGTTGGGGGTGCAGCCCAATGGCAGAGCCTTGCTTAGCATGAGTGAGCCCTTGGGTTCATTCCACTGCCACAAACAAGGAAAGAAAGAAAGAAAGAAAGAAAGAAAGAAAGAAAGAAAGAAAGAGAGAAAGAAGAAAGAAAGAAGAAAGAAAGAGGAGACCAGCTGAGTGCGGGATCAGGAAAGGTTCTGGAGGAAGACATGCTAGTGGACCAGTGTGAGTCAGCCAGAAGGTACAGGTAGCCTTGGGTACTGCAGTTGTGCACCTGCAGATGGGCCCAGCCCAGTCACAGTGCCAGTGCTGAACACACTCATGCTGATGGCTTGCTCTTACTTCCTGATGAACACAACCGCTCAGGACACTGCAGGAGCAACTACTCCAGAGACGACTCGAGCTGTTAGGGAGAGCGTCCAGGTTATGCACAAGCACCTCCACATCCGGGGTCTCAGCACTGCAGGTTCCACCATGTGCAAGGTGACCTAGGAATCATCTCCTGCAGATGCCACAGCATGACTGTACATGCCGAAGAAGTTGAGCAATGGAGCCCTGATCCCATGCGATGCCTGCAAGTGAGAAATTAAAGTGATCGAGGAGATGTGGGCTAGGTCTAGAGGTGCCCCCTCCTGCCGCACTACTGGGACTTCTTTGGTCACAAGACAGTGAAATGACACACACACATCAGGAATGAGATGCAGAGGAGGTTCAGCTTTAATTCCGACACATTTGCAAGGACTGTGAGTTTCATAGGTGCTGCTGCAGCCAGGCCGTGCTCCGCTCTCATGTCCGGGAGCTCAGAACCTCTTTCCACTGCCCCTGTTTGTCATTATCAGGGGTGGACGGCTGTACAGTAGTGGCTGCCATGACAGCACCCAAAACTGCACAGCGTAAATGGCCACAGAAACAAAGTACCTCGTCACCCCAGCCACAGCAATGAAGGCAGTCGCCTGTCCTGCAGGCCGACGACCACAGGGTGATGGCTACAGCGAGCGAGGTGAGAAGCTGTAGGCTAAGGACTTTCCAGTGAGCACCGCTCTGCTCTGGCAGAAAACAGCTGGACTGAAAGCAAAGAAGGCTTGCTGTGGAGGAGCTGACCTGTCACAGGAGGTGTGGTCCTAAGTTCAGTGACCTCTTCAGTTCCAAGATACAAAGGTCCACCTAGAGTGTCACAGCAAATACAAAAGCCTTCCAGGCTGGAGCAGAGAGAAAGGGAAGCCAGGGGACGCTGCGATCAGCTTTGATGTCACAGCAACTGCAGAAGCCCCATCACCTGCAGCCACATCTCGGCCAGACACAGCTGAATCAATTCTATCAGGATCCCATGTAAAATGGCCGCATGCTCCCAAGCAGAAATGACAGCAACATCTTTAAAAATAGCATATGCTTAAACAGCAGGGTGTCATGCTAAGGGTGTCACGGAACAGCAGCGGTGGTGCTCACTGTACACCGACGTTCCTGGGGATTTGAAGCTTTTCTCGAGAGGTATTTCCACTAAAGAAGTTTCTGCATTTCAATACCTAATTCCAAGTTCATCTGTTATATCATACAGATTCTTTTCTTGCCTAAAATATTTTTTATTATTATATAGTGAATGAATTTACATTTTTATCAAAATAAAAGCACTTCAACAAGCAGATGCGTGAAGATCAATGCTATTTTTCCTGAGAAGCACCTGGCTTTTTAGGACTTGGCTCCTATTTCACAGAAACTGAGAGTCTATGCACAGGGCCCTCTGCTGCTGTGCAAGACTCAGTGTGAGCTCAAGGAAATGTTTTTCACAATGGCAAGAAGATGAACCAGGTCCTGTTGTGCTCAACAGATCCTGTGATTTAAGGATGATGGAAGGCGTCACTTAAATGCAAACTAACCCACCTGCGATGGGAAATTAATGGCTCAGCTGTGCTAGGTCATGGGACCCAGATATTCCCTCAAACAATGTCCTGTACATTTCTGTCACAGTGTTTCTAAATGAGATTAATTTGAACCAGTAGATTTAAATCACATTGCTTTCCATAGAGTCTGCTCCACAAGGAGAAAATTCTGCCGGCCAATTGGCCTTTGGGTCTCCATGCTTGGTGCGGACTCTTAAAGATTTCTGCCCTGCCAACCTCCATGGTCACTTGAGAGAGTTTTTAGCAACCTTTCTCTAGAGGTAGGTAGGTAGGAAGATGGAGCTATGCATCTTGCTCGTTCTGCATCTCTGGAGAACGTTAACATATGACAATCACATTTAGCTAAAAAAATGGAAAGAGGGGTGCTTCTGACAAGAGCACTTGGGCAGAGATCTCCTGCTGCAGACGTCCCCAGAGGGGCTGAGACCTGAGCTGCAGAGAAAGCACAAGCCTAAGGGCAGCCCCTGGGACAGAGGCCTTCCTTGGGGAGCCTTCAGAACGTGCCCTGGGCTGGAACCCCACAGACTGGGCAGGAAGTGACCCGAGACTTCTTCTCAAAGCAAGTCTCATGGCACTCTGCCACACGGCCCCATGAAGTTGGCCCTGATGTGATACAAATAATTTTGTTTCCAAAACAGCAAGTCTCCCTTCCTTCAGCTGCAGACCCCCTACTAGAAAGCTGCACTCTCTATGCAAGAATGCCCCAGCCATCACCAATTTCTCAAATTCCAGCAAGTTCTACCATCCCATATTCCCCACATCTGAGCTGAGATCGTTCTCATTCACATCAAGTGAAGGAACAGGAAGCCTACATTTGCAGTTTGTTTCACACTCACTCAGAAAGCTCACCCTCCCCAGCTCTTATAAGCACTTGCAATAGGTGACATTCAACAGGTTTAGAGATTTGTCTCTAGACAGGCTCAGACGAAGTGGCTATAAGGGGCAGAACAATCCCCTGGGGACCTGGATCATGCCTTCTCTGCCTCTTCAGAAGACCTGGTGAACAGCACCGTACAATGGGAGCATGTTTGCCTGGTGTCCAGAGGCCATGGCTCCTGTCCCCCACTCCTAAGCCACATGACCAGAAGGTCAATGATTTCAGAGCCTCTGAGTCACAGGCTCTAATATTGAAGTGGGGATTATGGGTAAGATTTCAACGAGAGCCTGTGTGGGACATGTCTGACATGGACTTGGTGGGCCAGGGCGTCGGAGTCCTCTTTCTTCACGAGCTGAGGGTCCTTGAAGGGCAGCTCAGTCAAGACTGAATTTCTGTGCATCGAGGAAGCTTTATTTACACAATGACCCGATCAGGATTTCAGGCAGATTCATCATCAGTAAGAAGAAGCATGGTTTTCCTAAGTGGTGAAAGTCAGAGGACACACTGTCACTGAGGATGGACACATTTCAGGGCATCAGGATCCTTAGTCCTTGGGTATAACTTTCTAAGATTAAGCAATTATCTCAGCACAGGCTCAGAAGTAAAAAATGAGGTGAAGACAGGTAGCGTTTAGGGACGTTAATCAGAGCAAGAGAAGCAAACACTCTCCAGAGAGGGGTGGACATTCAGCTAGGAGTCGGAACTCACTGGAACAAGTGGGTGTCGGGCTTTTACAGGGATGGGGTGGAGCATGCAGTGGCATGAAACTTGGTCATGCCTCTTGGGCCCAGGGCTTTGTATAGATGCTGCTACTGGGGGAAGTCACAACTCCATGCTGTGTGAAAACCGAGGACCTGCATGCTTGGGTCACGTTGCCCCTTTTGGTCTAGTGTCACCAGTCGAAGGTCATAGAATGTTCCACTGAACTTTGGAGACACTCAAGGGCACATGCATGAACTTGGGAACAGATTTCTGCCTGTGAATCTATGGGACAGACTGCTAGGCCTCTTTCTAAAAAGTGGAAGAAGACAGGTGCCACTGGGTCACCAGTTACCGGCACTTTTACAGTTGCTTCCCTCTCGTCTTTCCCTTCTCCCATTCCTGCTCATCTCTAGCTGTCTACGCTAATAATGTGCCCAGGATTCTTCCTCCATAACATTCTGTCTTTTACACCATCAACCCTAAAACTTCTAGTACTATATGGGGGATAAGGCAGACGCTCCAAAGATCATTTGATAGTAACGGGTTTGCAAGGAACTTGCTTATTAGAAACATGGGGTTCATATGTATTGTCCCCACAATTTCCCAAGCAGGCACCACTGCAGTGGATTCCCTGATGCCCTGGTTTCCTGTCCGGTGGTCAGGATCCTACTCCCCCCACATTCTTCTACTGAAGCCACATACTTCCTAGAGACTGAGCAGGAATCCAACCACCAGGATGAGTCTTAATAAGCTTCAGACTGTGGTGCTAGGTCCAGCCACCTGCCCTGGGTTATGATACAATTCTGGTCAACAGCAAAAACAATGCTCTGAAAGTGACCAAGGAAGTGATGGTTCTGGGACAAAAGGAAATGCTTGGGCTCTGGCACTGTTGTGGAGGGCTAGTTCCAGAACGGCCACTACCATCTTGTAGCAATGATGGGCCAAATGTGAGGATCAAAGCCTGATCACCCAGGAGGGCAGGACAAAAGAAACAGCTCTTGTGTTGAGTCGTGAGTTCACCAACCTGGACTCAAACTCTTGGGAATTATGAACAAAATGCTGGCCTTTCAAAGTCTGCTCTGCTTTCTGCCTCGGGTCATGCATTTTCTTCTGTCACTTATACATTTGGAGTTCTGTTGTATTTACTTATTTCATCTCATTTTTTGTTGGAACCATTCTGTGGCAGAGGCCTTTGCCACAGATTTTGCCTGGTCCCATGTTGTTAACCATTCCCTCCCGCAGTGAGCCCCACGCTGTGGCCTGAGCCATCGTTTGTCACCCACCTGACTTGAAGCACTGTGGTAGTGACTCAGCCTTGGGCATGGGTCAGAATGGCACAGAGGGCCTGATAAACAAGGGTGACCAGCCCACTCCCAAGTCTCTGGCTCAGGGTCCAGGGGAGCACTTCATCATGTGCACAGTGCCTGAGGGTCAAGTTCACATCATTTGGCAAAGCACTCCGGCCCCCATCTGTGGTCAAGCCTCCACCCGCTTTCAGATATCTACTCCTCTGTCTAGAATACACTTTCACACATTAGTGAAAACCCGAGTTCTTTTTCAGTTTAAAAGTCCCTGATAAATTGTATTTTATTCAGTCTAGATGTTCTGGTTTCTTTATTTATACATGGATATTTGAAATTAATTAATAGACCCTTTGGGATGTTCCTGGTGGTGTTTATGCAGTTCTCATATCTCTGTGAATCACATATTGCAGTTGGGCTCCGTCACCTGAGTTGCAGGTAATGAAGAATTCTGCTTGCTTATTATTATTAAAATATAGGTATTCTTCAGGGTATGCACCATCTGTGTTCTATTTGGTGCCTCATTCTCTAAGCACCACATATGACACAATTGTGTCTAATGTTGGAGAGAAGAAGGATGAATTGTGTAATCAAAGGCCAGTGTGCCCACACTTTAAATTCTATTTAAAGGAATAAGCAAATTGTTGCAGTGAAGTTTAGAGACATTTTTGTGATCACAATGGATAACTCTTGCTGACGCCAAATTCAAATCATTAATCAGGAAACAAAAGTATTCCATGTGCTGATTTTAGAAACATTACATTTCATGTAAAAACATTGCTTTTGCCTATTCCACCACGCTTCCTAGCAAAGAGATTGTAGTTCCAAAGTCACCTAAGTAATTTCCTTTCCTCATCTCAGTCAATCATTTTGCTTTAGCATTCCAACGCTGTTTGATGAGAACGTGGAATTTGTTTAACAAAGCAACATTTCCATTCACACTTCTGTCCTGTTTTCCAAGGAATTAAGTCACCAAGAGTTAATAGGCTCCCTGAATCCTCTCAAATGCACATGATTGCAAATACATGTACCTATGTCTCATCTACTGCTTCTCAATCACTTGTAGATTTCAACCACTGAGACCATATTGAGATATAAAACTTTTCTGATGTACAGCAGCCCCCATAAAGAAAAATTAGCACTGGACACCATTCTTTCACAAACAAGCAAAACCCAAAACCAAGAGGCGGCAAAGCAAAGCCCACCAGCTGGTTTTGTCTCCCTGGGTAATCTCCACTGTGCTTCCTTCCAGGATTTCCCTGACATAGAGGAAGTGAAAAAGTTTAAACTCTCAGTCACTGTGCCACAAGTTTCTCAGAGTTGAAACAAAAGCAAATGCATTTCATATGATGATTATGAATTTGAAAAGATGCCACTAAAATAGCAACCTCTGATATTGAAGATGAGTTCTTCAAAATACGGTCTGCTCCCTGGAAAACTGCCGGCTGTTTTTCAAGATCGCAAGGAGGTAGGGAACCTTTGCCAGGAAGCAAGTCAGCTCCTTTGCCAAATGCACTGTTTAGCCCTGGGCACGCCACTTTATGGAGGGTCTGCTGAACCTGTACTGCTGGCCTGGTCTCCAGTGAGCACCTTCACCATCCCGCACGGGAAGCGATGTTCTGCTGAAGGCACATCGTAGGCATCAAAATTTCAAAACAACACTTTCATGTATGGAATTTTTAAACAACTAAACACTTAGGCACAAATCTAACTAAACAGGAGGATATATGTGCTTAAAACAGCTTGAAAGAATCAAAGAAGGTCCACCCAAGTTGAAAGTGTTCATGGTAGAAGTTCAAAGTAGTAGTCAATTTTCCTCAAAAAGATCTATAAATTTTAATGTAATTTAAATAGAGAAAACACAGGATAAAATTTTCTATTAGATAAGTGAGTTTCAAATACATTCTCTCAGTGCATAGTTTGTCTTTTAGCTTTCTTAATAGCAGTGTTTAAAAAACTGAGTTTCAAAATTTTGATTAAGTTTCTTTTTTAAAATGCTGTGATTTCTGTATCCTAAGAATGTCTAGCCCAATGGTCAAGAAGTGGAATGACTCTAACAGACATCTCATTGACAAGGATATAAAGACTAAAAGACACACACAGGAAAGAGGCTTAACATTATCAGCCATCGGGGGCGCGAACATCAAAATGTAATTACGCGCCTTCCACTGCTGCTGCACCTTCGTCTTTGTAGGCCGCTTTCCTCGTCTGATGATACAGTTTTGCAAAATGTCACAGTGATTCGTCATTGGCCATGAGGAGGCAACACAACCACCCACTTTGCTATCTGTGCATGAACTGTATTTGACAAATGCTTCCTGGACTGAGGAGCTAGCAGTGAAGTTGACATTTCATGCAGCTACTCACAGGTCATATACGGAATCATGATTTCAAAAGGGGCATATGGCATAATTTAAATGTGTGCATAATTTCTACAAGAATGAAACTGAAGAAAAAGTGGTTCTGTAAAGCCGTCTTGGGGTTAGTAAATGAATCATGAGCTACAAGAGGTTTAATGATTTTTGTTTTTGTTACTGCACTAGAATACTACAGGACATGTAGAGAGATCTCAAAATCTTGAAATGAAAGAGTCAGTCTCTTAAATGTTAATTATTTATCAGTGCTCAGGATCTATCTGCACAAGGCCCATGACCTTAAATTCTGAGCTCTAATGCCAGGATGGAGAAGCAAACATTATCATCCATTCTGCAGAAGAAATGCCCCCAGTGGAAACAGTACTGAACCAAAAATCAGGCCTTCTACCCATAGCAGAGGATGTGATTAAGCACGATGGAAGAACCTGGGGACTACATCTGCTGTGTCTCTAACTATCACCTTGCTACCAGTTCCGGGTTTCACACTGTTGTTCCAAAGAAATAGGTGATAAACTATCTTCTGTTTCAGTTTCTATAATTTAGATTCCTTTTTTCTTATAAAACTTGAAGATAATTTAATTATGCAAACAGTGAAATAAGTTTCCTGCTTCATTAATTTGCTCATTTGATACTAATTCCTCTACGAATTCCAGTGCGTAAGCCCCTTGGTTGCCCAATATCTCTACCGCAATGTGTAGTAAGCCTGATCCTGACCCCTACCCTGGCCTTCAGGGGTAACTGCTGCACGCTGCTTTCTCCTAGGTATCATTCCTTGGTGCATGCTAGAAACAGGTGGAAGGAAGGCCATTATGCCTGGCCCAGCAAGGAAAAGCGCAATCTGTGAACTAACATTTGCAGAACTTCACTGCGTGAGAATTGTTAATGATTTTTTTAAAAAACCGTAATGTAATTTAGATGTGTGACCCAATACCACACAAAGAATAATAATATAATGTGGAATTTCATTAGAAGAATTGAATGTGATCCTTTAACAAATGCAGCTTGCTAAGGTATCCTAATAGGTCCTGAGTCCTGCTCAATTTCACCATCTTTCCACTGTTAATGCCTGTATACGAAGTGTTTTGACATTTTCTAAGTTTTGCTTTTATCTTCTGTTGTTTCCTGCTTTAGCATTCATTCAATAATGGCTCAAAGCTAGTTTATAATATTCCAGTTCTACATTAGCCATGAACTTCCTGTTTCCAAACAAGGTCCTCTTTCATGGGGACAGTGAGATGGGTACAGGGGAGCTCTTGCTCAGGTCTGGCCCAAAGTTCCCTTTTACCCAGTGAGGCAGTGACAGTTGGCACAGTTGAAAAGCTGTAGCTACTTTGCCAGGTGCATTTTCAGAATTTAAAAAAGCGAGGGATTAAGGTGAACCTCCTTGTCACGTGGAGGGACGGTAACTGAACTGTCGCTGGACCACACGGGAGCCCTCACGGGCCCGCAGTCCCCCAGGACCTGCTCCTGTCCTTCCCCTCTGCTGACGCTGATGCATGTTGGGGGAATTCCGTCTCACCCATGCAGGTCGACCTCACTTGTCGCCATTTCTCTGTTCACAGGCTGCTGTGTGTCCTAGCAGCACTTGCTGAAGCAGACACCGTCATCCCGGACAGAGACTCTTGTGAACTCGCCTCTGCTTCCTTCTTGGCCACTTCCAGCATTTCTCCCCTCTGTTTTAGTAGAAAGAGTTCTCTAGGGAGGGTGAAGCTCCTGTTCCAAGACACCAGAGCTTGGAAGCCTGCAGGGCAAGGCCAGTCAGTGATTGGATGATTCAAGCATGCAAAGAAGTAGGGAGTGGAATCCAAACCAAACTCCCCCAGCAGATACTGCATCCTGTACTCAGGAAGGACAAGGATAGGCATGGAAAGCTTTTCCAGGTAATCACAGATACCTATGATTCTACCATTTTTAAAACACGACATCGGTCGACAAAACACAAGCAAGGGCACATCATAGCATGTGTGACTGCAGGGGGACGGTTCATCTCCATCATGAGAAAAGCAGAGGGTACTACTTCACGACTAATCCTTTAAAAGCCAAGGTGTCCTTGGTCAAAAATAGAAAAGCCCTTTTTATAACTACTGACAGGGAGGAAAGTGTGCTAGGAAAAACACTCAGCGCGGGATTGAAATCAAGAGATGTCGATTCTTGAGCAGGTTCTTCCCGTACTCTGAGATGGGGCCAAACCTTTTCAGCTGCATGGATTCCACCTGCCTTATGGACAAGGCTGTCTTGCTGCTTTAGTCTGTATCTAGTAAGCCCCCTTCTCCACCAAGCGCTTGGATCACTGGGTGCAATGTAGCTCCCCAGAGAGCTGCATCTCAAGGATGGCACAGAGCGGTAGCCATGAGCCATGGAGTGGAACAGAGATCGTGCTGTAGGAGGAAGGGATCTCTTCTGCTGGAGGCGGAGGGAGGACAAGGTCTAAGAACAAGATGTCGAGAAGAGGAGTGTCACAAATCTATCAACTCTACCATGTCATTCCTAGGGAATCCTCAGTCGAGTCCACCAAATGGGATTGTTAAAACAGGGTCCTGGTCTTGGAAGGAGACAACGTTCTCCCCCCCACCCCCGGCTGCTCCCACTCTTGCAAAGCATTTTGTCTCTTGGACGCAGGAGCTCTTATCTCAAGCAAAACTTCCCAAACACAACAGGGCTAATAATCAGCTTCCATTTTCCCAGATGGTGAGAAGAGCCCACAGCCCACAGCAGGGGCACCTTCTGTCTTGGGCACAAGGGTTGCCACCAAGTTCACTCACGGAGCAGGCCGTTAGCTTATCTGCAAAACAGCACAAGGAGCACCTTCACGCAATCGCATCCTTCAGGAAATCCTTACGCCTGCCAGACGTTTAGAGGAGCTCA
The DNA here is from genome assembly GCA_004027875.1 of Aplodontia rufa. Classification (NCBI taxonomy): domain Eukaryota; kingdom Metazoa; phylum Chordata; class Mammalia; order Rodentia; family Aplodontiidae; genus Aplodontia; species Aplodontia rufa. Next base: position 5,711 of record PVKS010008367.1, on the reverse strand, counting down.
TTAATGTTTTCTCGGTTTTTCTCATGAAACTGTAAGCTCAACTTTCACACATGCCGAAGGAAACTACCTTCAACGTTAGCACAGAGAAAACCTCACGGCAGGAAATTCAGCTTTAATGGGAACCTTCTATAGCATATCCAGCTCCAGCCGATCATGAGAGTCCAATGTTAGCTGAAAAGTGGGATGCTGGAAAAAAGGAGAGCCAGAAAGTGGGCTGTGGGCTAGGCACTGTGAAATCCCAGCACGGCTGCCCGGAAGCCCGGACAGGGACAACCTCACTGCACTAAGCAGTTGGAAGAATCTGGCTGAATCACACAGAGAAAGCTTGAAATACATTTTATGACAGCATAATTATTAATAATACAACATAGGATCACTTCTCATTTTGAACTAGATTATTTTCTCTAAATTATTTTAATTGTTAACTGTAATTCCAAGTTTTAGCTCTGTTAAAAAAAAAAAAAGAAGTTGAATGATTCTAAAGTGTTCAGTCGAGAGACTTAAATCTGCATACACTGGGAACTGAAAGTGCTATGTCAGCCCTGAGTACTTGTTCTGGGCATGGCCTCATCCAGGGGGCACGTGTGCATGAGAATATGTCCCCAAGTGGTCTTGAATGTACTTAACCTTGTCCATTATTAAAAATCAATGGCTTTCGCTCCACAGTTCACACCCCACCCCATCCTCAGGCAAGGCTGTTGCTAATGGGCCCACCCACACCCATGGGCCCCTGGCTCTGCTTCATCACAAGGGTCCCACTGCCCTCTGCCACTGCTCAGTGTCCTCTTGTGGTCTGAGCACTCTAGCTCTCTGCACTTGGGCATTGTCACCAAGTCCTTCCTGGGGGTGCATGCTCACCTCCTGCCAGTGCTATGGTATGATGTCCTGTCCTGGTGACTCAATCTGACTCCTCACTCAGCCCTTCCTATCTCTTTTTCTCTGCATATTTCACTAGGATCTCTCAGGTGATTCCTGCTCTTACCTTCTTAATTTCACTCCCATTCCTAATCCAAAAACTCCACTATTTCTCTCCTGAACTATTACAGTAGCCTCCTTGTGGGTAAAACTGTAGAAATTTAAAAAAAGTCCAAATGCTTGGTCAAAATGCCGAGCACAGGGAAAGGCCATGCAGCTCCCACCTGGCATCCAGCTGCTCCCTGCACAGCTCTGCATGGAGGGCACCAAGTGTCAGGGAATGGCAGCTGGCTTCACCTTTCCTTCCAAATCAATGCCTCCCAGCTGCGGCCCACTGACACCATTCAAGACAGGACTGAGGGTGACCTGGTCCTAGGTGCAGGTCTGCAATCCCTGGCAGGGAACGAGATGCCTGGGCCTCAGATTCATGCTCTTCAGAACCCAACTGAGAACCACAAGCAGTGAAGTTCTTCTCTAATGCTAAACTACCATCACAATTTCAAATAAAACTCGAGACATACCAGAAGAAACCAGAAGAAAACAATAGCATTATTTTCATTTAGAAATAGCAATCACAATAATTATGCATTGGGTGATTACAATATACAAATAAGAAAAATGCATGACTACAAAGCTGCGAATCACAGGAGGGCATAATTAGGAACATTGGTATGAAATAAATGTACTACAGGTGGAGCAGTGCAGGGCTTTTGAAGGTGGGCTCCGACTAGTTTAAAACATGTGTTGCCAAGCCCAGTGCAACCACTGATTATTTTAAAAACAGTATAATTGACAGGCTAAGGGAAGGATAAAGAATGATATAAATGTTCAACTGAAACCAGAGAAGGCAGAAAATGAGGGGTGTGGAAAGAGACACCAGCATGATCGTCATTAATCTACTACTGACTGAGCGAATATGGGTGTTCTGAGAATCCAGCTTAGAAAGCAGAGTGCTTCAACGCCGGTTAAAAAAAAGCAGAATGCAACTTTATAGACTTTAAAAGAAAATGACTTTGAATACACATACGCAGACAGGTTGAAAGGAAAGGGAAAGAAGCCATCCGTGACACATTCACACCAGAGAAGAAAGTGTCAATGCCTACATCCAACCCAGCCGACATGCTGGGGACAGTGTGTGTGGCTTTAGAGCACAGGGAAAGGTCTGTCGTTAATGAGTGGTCCTGTACCAATTGCACATTCTACGCTTTTAAAAGTCGCACAGGGCCCTGGTTCAGTTCTCAGCCCTGAAAAATAACTAATTAAAAATTAGTTAATTTTGAATTTTATACTATACACATAACTATATTTCAATGGGAAAATGGATCTACATAATAAATAAATACTAAGGCTTTCAAAAGATGATATGAAAAGTTCCTCAGTACTCTACGGTTGAAATCCTTTCCACAACACAGAGAAAGGGGGCTCACAGAGGAAAAGACCATGGGGACTGGACGTGGGTTGACAGTCTTATCAACTCGTCATGCAGAGAGTGACTAGACAAGTCACAGAGTGGGGGAGAGGTTTGAGATGCACACGTGGCTAAATCTAGAGTCTTAACAATGCCAGGTGTGGACAAGGACATTGCTGACCCATTACTAGATTTCTCTGGGGTACTTTTCACTCAAAATAGTGTATTTTGCAAAAATTCACTTATCCAAGCAATTTCCATTTTCATGGGTAAAGTGAACCATTGTGTTCGACAGCATTCCCTCATGGTGACAAAACACACCAAATCATCAACTTAAAAGCAGGAAAGGTTTATCTGGGCTTGTGATTTCAGAAGTCTCCATTCATGTTCAGCTGCAGCAGCTGCTGCTGGGCCAGTTGGGAAGCAGCATCTGGTTGGGAGCCTGCTGACCCCACAGTGGCCAGAAATTGGAGAGAGGAGAGGAGGGACAGGGCATGCCACAGCAACCTGGCCTCCCCTCCCAGGCCCCGCTTCCTAAAAGTTCCAGTTTCTCACCATAGCGCACAGGCTGGAGACCATGCCTTGGACACTCAGGCATTAGAGATGCTTGTCCCAGCCATAGCAGGTCTTTAAGGGAACTGATGTGTATGCTACATGTGTACAGGTGCCCTGAGCTGGATTTCGACTTGATCCTATCACAAGTCCTGGGCAGACATCATCTCTAGTTTTGTACTGTGTTTAGCCGCAAGAGAATAAGCACAAGCCCTGATGTGTTAAAACCACATGTGGAGAGGGGGCCAATGGATTAACCTACCCCCAACCTTCAGTCAGCCTAATTGCCGAGCACTTACTATGTGACCGGCACTGGGCAGACATTTCTATATCAGAAAGCTCAGCTGTTAGCAGGGGAGAAAAATATTAAATAACAAATTTTACCATGTGATTGCAATTGGGAAACACAGATGGTCCCAGCTTCTGAAGTTCTGAAGTTCGGCTGGTGATTCTTTGAGTATCCATGCTGTCGAAGAGGCTGGCATTCTGTAGGAACCTTACTTGGAGTTTTGAACTTGGACTTCTTCCCAGGTTAGCCATCAGGATCACAGGGAGAGGCTGCAGGGTGCCATGTCACTGAGGCTCCTTACACTGGGGATTAAACTCAGGTGCAACTTGTGGTATTTTCAATCTATAACAGATTTATTGGGACGTGACCCCACCCTAAGGCAAGGCAGACAGGAGGCTGCAAGGGACATTTCTCCTGAGAAAGTGAAGCTTCGCCCACGTGGAAGACTGCACAGGAATTAGGTAGGTGGGAGAGACAGCGTCCTCTGGGGATGTGTTATGATTTGTATGAAAGGTGTCCCCTAAAAGCTCATGTATGAGACACTGGGAAGGCCAAGGTGAAATGATGGGTTAAAGAGAGGCCTAATCAGACCAGTGAGACGATCCCTGGAGGGATTAACTGGTGGCTGGAGGCAAGTGTGGCTGGAGGCAGGGGGCCATGGGGACGCCTTTGGGGATGGACTTTGTATCTGGAGTGGAGTTTCTCTCTGCTCACTGGAGCTGGGCCTTGACCCGCTTGCCTCCACCACACTCTTCCTCCATGATGTAAGCCTTACCTGAGCCCCAAGAAATGGAGCTGGCCTTCTATGGACTAAGGCCTCTCAAACCATGAGCTCCTAAATTAACCTTTCTTCCCAAATTGTTCTTGTTGGGTCCTTGGGTCACAGTGGCGAAAAAGCTGACTAAACGAGGATGGAAGTACTGACTGGAAATCCTATCTGAGGAGGAGCAGGGAGCTCCCCAGGACAGGAGGGCAGCCTGGGTTGTGGGTAGAAAACCAAGGTGAGCCTGGCTCCTAGACACTGGCAGAAAGGGAGCAGCCAGGCAGGACAGCCCAGCTGGACCATCAGGTGACACTCATGGAAACCCGCGTGGTGGCACTGTGCGGATGAGCCTCAGGGCCACTGAAGAGGGAAGTCACAGCCCGAACTCAGCCCCCCACTATCCAGCCCTGACATTCAAGGACAGAGTGCCACATCCAGACAAGGATCCCCCTTTGTTTTGTGGAAGCCCCCAGATCTTCTGCTGAGGTTGCTCTTCATTGAAATTTGATTTGCTGAGGAAAAAGCTGGAATTAGTTTTCATAATAGAAATTTCTGGGCCTTGTCAGGGAAAGTGCTGGAGTAACCTGCTCCACGGGTCTTGAGACATGCGTTCCCTTCAGGAGGAGGCGTATACCCTGGGGGCAGCGGTGCTGAAGGGATCTCTGAAGATTCAACGTGGAGCACACCTTGTTGCTGCTGAGTTCCACTCTCTCACTGACATCCTTAGACATAAGATTCTGTGCACAGTGGCGGAAGTGACAGCCCAAGAACACCACAGTCCAGCATCATAAAGATGACCGCATGGCCGTCTCTCCAGGAAACAGAGGACACTGCAGATGCGACCCACAGGTTCCGTGCAGCCTCTAGCAGCCCCACTGAAGCCTGCTCTCTGCCTCCTGTCTTGGAAGGAATTGAGCTGAGACCTTTCCTACATGGCCTGAGAGTCCTGGCTCTGTAGCTGGCCAGTGGCAGCGAGCTACAGAGTGGACCAGGGACCATGTCTCCAGCACACCCAGCCAAGACTCTGAGCAGACACAGGGAAGTCCCTGGAGCCAGGGTGGCGTGTGCCTGAGACCACAGGGAGATGGTGTGAAGAAGCATCAGACAGGAGCAGGTGCCGTGGCAGGCAGAGACAAGCAGGACAGCAGGACATGGGGACCCTGCGTGTTACCAAATGGTTCAGAAAGCCAGGGCAGCACCAAGGGCTGGCCACCTGAACACCACACAGCACCCTCTGGCAGCCCACTGGAAGCCATGACATGGTCCTCGGTTCCCTTGCATATCATCTCTGTTATGTGTGACAACTTGACCCAGAAAATGCAATCCTAATAGTGTGATCCAGTTATCTATGGTGATTCTAAGAGACAGGCCCCCTTAATACAGCCACGGTAAACTGCTAAGATCTCCCTCAGGACAAGCAAGGGACCCACAAGTAAAACTGGTCACTGTGAGGACGGCTGAGGCACCAGAGGGGTGGATCGAGGGGTGGGAGCACGGGTGGAGGCCGTGTGCTGTAAGGCACGGCACTGCCCTGGTTGGACACTGGTGTCTAGCCAAGGAAACTGTCCAGGGCTGGTGGTGCCTTCAGTGATGCAGTGCGTGTGGAGCAGGCTCCAGGCCCTGGCTTCAGTCCCCAGAACAGGAGGGACGGAGGGAGAAAAGAAGAGAGAGACAGCGAGAGAAAGGAGAGTTGGGGAGAAAGAAAGGAAGAAAGAGAAAAAGAAAGGAAGGAAGGGAGGGAGAGAGAAGGAGGGAGGACGAATAAAGAAAAAAGAAAAGAAGGA